>PVJD01003663.1:0-154650 GCA_004026545.1 Mormoops blainvillei | reverse complement strand
TAAAATCCTTAGTGTATATGGTAGTTGTTAGACTCTAAATTTTGTGTTATGGGCTATAAAACTAATACAATGCACTATAAATACAATGTACAGTATAGGAATGGTAGAGCAAGCAGTTCGGTAAATGCAGGAAGCCTTAAGTAAACAGGTGCCCAACAGTTGGCCCAGAAACTGCTGACATTTCTATTTAATTGGAATATACTGAAAACAATGTGTTGATATCAATGTGTTTCTGACATATGCTGCTTAAATCCATTATATAAAAGAGTGATGCAGTATTTGGCATTAGCAAAAAGTGCAAGTTATACATAAAATTACTGAAGACTACAAACAGAAAATATTTTATGAAAGCCTCATGCAAGTTGAGAACATTAGGTTTCTAGTGGGTACAACATATATAAATATATACAAATGATAGGCAACTCACCACAGTGGAAACAGTACTCACTGTTAACTGTGTTCAAACTCAGTAATCAAATTCAAATGACAGAAACAGTGAGGTTCCCGATTTACATCACTAGCAAATTTTTTTTCAAGTATCCAAGGCTGGGGTAAGAGTTAAAACTGGTATCACTGGTAACATTATACACTAATATGCTCATACATTTTTTTAGAAAGCAACTTAGTATTACATATTGAGCCATGAAAATGACCTTTTTTGTTTAGTCATCTCATTTTGAGGATCTTTCCTAAAGCGATTAAAAATTTTGTTAAAAAATGGTATATACATAAGGATTTTCTTTACAGTTTTATAAGACTAGAGCTTCATAAGTACCTACAACACAATACGGGAGTGGCTAGGTGAAGTATAAAAATGACACTTGATTTGCCATTATGTATCCATTAAATAGTAAATATGGTGCAATGGGGTAGAGCTCACTTATTGATAAGGAAAGAGGACATAAACTGTACACTAATTAGAGCTTTCTTCTAAAAGGTAAAAGAAAAGCACTAATAATAATGGTTTTAAGTTTATGGGTAATTTTTAAACAAAGCATTATTTTGGCTCTTACAAATTTTTGTTCATTATATTTGTTGAAGAATGAAGTACAAGAGTTAAGGTAGGATAAAAAGAAGATAAAGAAATCTCTGGAGGAAAAACGGAGTCCTCAAAGACCCGGAAAAGCCGGTAAGGAAAGTTCTAAAGAACATGAGTGGCCCTGCTTGGGATGAGACCAACGTCTAATAAACATCCTTGGTTCTTTCTCAAAGACCAGTTATGAGACCAAGTTGGGAGCCCCATGACCCTAGCTGGTGTGCCATGTTTCTGATAAATATCCCGTTTTGAATGCATATCCATAATTGTTATATCTGGGCTGATACTTGTGCTAGAGCTTCCTTCCCACTAACCCTTCTGGTCCCGTGAACCACAAGTCACGTTAATGCACACATGGAAAGCAGGGATGCAGAGGGCGTCCGAATGGCTTTTGGCAGATGCCTGACTGTTCTCTATCACCGTTGTCTCCACATGCTCTAAATATACTTCCTACTTGGGATGCCTAACTAATTTAACCTTGTTTAAAGCTGCAAAGACACTTTAATGCCATCTGAAAGTCTTGAGTTAAAGCAGTATTGGTGGTTCTGAGTGTAGCGCTCTGACTAATGGAGGGAGAACCTCAGCCTCAGTCTCAGCCATGAATCCAAGGAAAACCTACACATGTCACTGTCTCCAGCTACAGGTGTACCCCCTCTTGTCTGCTCTGTGTAAGCACTGTGATTGTCAGACGTATTCACTGCACTTGGAGCGATCATACAGACTTTTAAATGTAGGCTACTTTGGTAACTTGACGAAGTGCACTGTTTTGTCCTAACCCAAAAAAGAAAGCTTCACTACAACCTATAAATAAAATGTATTATTTATGACATATCACTGCAGCCAGGGAAGATGAATCGAGGTGATGCTGTGAGTGACTCGGATGGGTAGGATTTCTTTGTCAGCTCAATGCAAACCCTGAGCTCTGCTTTACCATCAGGGTGCAGAGCAAGCATTGCTGCAGTGCTCACTGGGAAAGAAAAGAAGAAAACAATATACCGCTTACATTCCACCTACATAATTAAAAGTTTAAATGTGGATCCATCTTCTCCCTGTATCCGAACTGCAGAGCAGATGCAAGAGGGAGCCAGTCCTAACCCAGGCTCTGCTGACCTCTCTGGGCTAGGGGCTTGAGAAGCCTCAGCAGCCCCTGGGCAGGAAGCACAGCGTGGAGGCCAGCTTGTCCTTTGGCCTTGGGGATAGGATCACAGGGCCACAGGGGCTGTGCTTTCTACTTCCCTTTTCTAAAGAAGTCAGTTTTAAAGTGAGATAACTTTTCCATAGAACATATTACATCTTTAAAGAGCAAAATCACAGCACTGTGTATTAGAGACTTCTCAGAAATACCCATTTGCATCAGATATGACTTGAGATTTGCCAGTTATTTATTGGCCAAATGAACTTTTTTTTCTTTTTTATTGTTTTTCAAGTACAGTTGTCTCCATTTTCCCTCCACCATTTTCCTCCACCTCCCACCTTCACTCCTTCCCCCCTTAGGCTTTGTCCATGGGGGGATGTTCCTTGACAACCCTTTATACATGTTCCTTTATACATGTTCCCTCCCCGCTGGTTACTGTCAGTTTGTTCTTTATTTCAATGTCTCTTGTTATGTTTTGCTTGTTTGTCTGTCTTGTTGATTAATTTCCACTCATAGGTGAGATCATACAGGGGCGGATTAAGGTCGGTTGAGGCCCCGGGCACAGAAGAAAATATTTAAACATACTATCAGGTTTTACCGCCGATTGTAAACTTGTATGTAATTAAAATTGCACATATGAAGCCAAACTTGGTGTCGTTAGAAAAAAGTGTAAAGTTGGGGTTTTGCGGGGCCTTTCAGAAGTCGGGGCCCAGGGTGCACACCCAGTGCGCCCACCGTTAAATCCATCTCTGAGATCATATGGTCCTTGTCTTTCACCGCCTGGCTTGTTTCACTTGGCATAATGTTCTCCAGTTCCATCCATGCTGTTGCGAAGAGTAGGGGCTCCTTCTTTCTTTCTGCGGTATAATATTCCATTGTGTAAATGTATAGTTTTTTGATCCACTCATTTACTGATGGGCATTTAAGTTGCTTCCAGCACTTGGCTATTGTATTGTGCTGCTATGAACACTGGGGCACATAGATTCTTTTGAATTGGTGTTTCAGGATTCTTAGGGAATAATGAACTTTTAATTCTATCGAAATCTTCCAATGCCTATGAACTGGGCAACTTTGGAATTAGTTAATTTTCCAGTTGTCCCTGGTTCTCATTCCATGCTCTTGCTAATCAGTCCCTGTATCTGCCCATTTCCCACTGGAAGGCTGTCACTTGAGCGGGCGCTCTCCTGGGTACAAGCTCAATAGGTGCGTCTGGGGCTTGGGCAGAGGCAGATTTAACAGCGGGCACACTGAGCACGCACCCTGGGCCCTGACTTCTAAAGGGCCCTGCAAAACCTCACCTTTATACTTCTTTCTAATGACACCAAGTTTGGTTTCATACATGCAATTTTAATTACATACAAGTTTACAATCAGCAGTAAAACCTGACAGTATATTTAAATATTTTCTTCTGCGCCCGGGGCCTCAACTGACCTTAACCCGCCTCTGGGCTTAGGGTTGACCTGCCCACACTTGACCTTTCAAGTAGAATTGCAACTGCCTGTGCTTAGCATTTGTTCATTAGTGCTAGAGCTAGAAAAGGAGTCTTTTTTTTTTTTTTGGTAAGCCCTATTTTTATAGTAGTTATTTTGTGGTGATGCATAAGACATTACAGTGAAAAAAACAAATTTGAGTGTGTTGAAGTTTGCTCTTAGACAAATTTTAACTCCGGAATAACATTTATCACCTTATCTCTCCACCACTTCGTTGTTGTCAGCATCCCAAGGCAGGCTCTTACAGAACCTGCCCTAACTGTTGATTGAAGCATCAAGTGAGAACACCTATGTTTTTACTGTCCCTTCCCCTAATTGGGTAACAACTGAAATGCTTATGTAATGCATTATTTTTTCTTCCCATAGATTCAATATTTTGCCAAGCTTTTTAGGGAGCAGAGAAAATGCGTCTGAGAGCAACTCTTTCTACAAATCTGCCCTCTTCTGTAAACATACTGCATATGTTTTTCCATGTGACCTTCTGAGGGGTTGGGAGTTGATGGGAATGGTAGATGGGACACTGTTTATTTACCGTAAGGGCCACTTCTCTGCTCTCAAGTTTCAGGGACAAGGAGACGAAGTATTCCTATCCTGACAGGTGAAGCGCTTTCAGTTCCACTCAATGTTGAGATGTGGCATCGGAAGCTCTGTCCACTATGTTTTGTGGTGTGTCCCTGTCTGCATGTGCAGGGCACCTAGGACATTGAAAACCTCCTGCTTTCTGTGGACTTCCTCATGTCCCTTGCTTCATTTCCCCAGGACACACAGAGTCCTGTTTACAGCAGTGGGGACTCTTCACATAAGTGCCAGGTTGTCCTGGCACTGACTACTGCTAAGCTGTTGTAATTATTAAACTGAGTATTTTCCTTCTGTTTCAAATAAAAAATATAACTTTACATTTAGGATAAAAGTATTTAAATGAATTTTCACTTTTATTCTGTGTTTGTTTTTTGAGATCCCAAAATTAAACTGCATGTTTACTGCATAGCTTAAGGAACATATCAAGAGTTTTAGCTATAGTTAAAACATTTCTAACGAAGGAGAATTTATTCCTCCAAATAGTAACACTTTTCAAAAATATACCACTTGGAACTTTTGTTTAATAAACAGTAAGTGTCTTTGCAGTAAAACATCTAAAAAATGGAAAATAGTGTTTTATACAGGGGTGGGCAAGAGTAGGTTTACAGTTGTTCATATGGAAAAATATATAATACAAGAGTAATACAAAATAAACTGTTTAGTGTATTCACAAGTATAAACCTACTTTTGTCCACCCCTGCATAAATACATGGATATATCTGATTACTGGCTACTGGCAATGTTTTAAATGTTATGTATTTTTAAAGGCATCAAATAGATTTTCCCCCTCTCCATCTTTTGTGTATTTGAGAGGCAGATACCGATGGTAAAGTATGACAGCATGATGAAAACTATTTTACATTAACATGAAGGAAGGCTCAGCTGAATCAGTTTTAGGAATACAACCAAACCACCCTGGCCAGGCAGCTCAGTTGGTTAGAGTTTTGTCCTGATACACCAAAGTTGCAGGTTCAGCCCCTGGTCAGGGCACATATAAGAAGCAAGCAATAAATACAGAAATGGGTGTAACAACACATGGACGTTTCTTCTCTCTCCCTTTCTCTTTCTCTCTAAAATCAATAAGTAAATAGTAAAAACAAATAAATAAATAAAACAAAACCAAGCATATTAAAATTGTTGGTGTTTTGCCCTGGCTGGTGGCTCAATGGACTGAGTGCCAGCCTGCAGACCAAAAGGTCGCCAGTTCAATTCCCAGTCAGAGTACATGCGTGGGTTGCGAGCCAGGACCCCAGGTGGGAGTGTGTGGAGAGGCAACCGATTGATGTATCTTTCATACATTGATGTTTCTCTCTCTCTCTTTCTCCCATCCTTTCCCTCTCTCTAAAACTAAATATATAAAATCTAAATAAATAATAAAATTGTTGGTGTTTTGTGATATTCAAAAATTGCTGCTATTTCTTTCCACTACTTACGGTGACTGGGATTACTGTATTTTGTCATGCATAATGCGCACTTTGTTGCCCAAATTTTTGAGGGAAAAAATAAGATGTGCATTATACATGGGGAGTACCTGAAATACCTTGTATCTGTTCTTGTGTTTTGTAATTATTTGTTACATACAATTTTTTTGTACTATAATATATGCAAAAATAAATGCTAAAATTCCTTTACAACACAAAAAACAAGTATCTAAATATAAATAAATAAACAATTGAATTAAAAAATTAAAACAAAAGATTTTTTTCCCTAACAGTTTGGGCCAAAAACATTAGTGCACATTATACAGGGCAAAACACTGCAGTTATTGGCCTTATTTAAGGAAGAGAACAGTCTTAACATAGTTTAGGCTATTTCAATATTTGATTATTGCTGTATTTTTGGGCTCTTTACAAATCTATGGATACTTCAAAAATGAATGGATACTTCTAGAGTGGTTAAAGACAGTTTATTCTCTAGAGCAGCAATATTCAAGCTTTTTCATCTCATGACAAACATAAACTAATTACTAAAATTCCGTGAGCTACCAAAAAAAATATTTTTTGCTGACCTGAAAAAAACAGGTATAATTTTGATTGATTTACAAAAAATATATAATAATAGTAATCACAATACCTACACTTTTTGGTCCAAAGTGACTTTTTAAAAAAATCAGGTGCCTATAGCTCTATTTAAAGATCTGTGGTACCAGGAATTAACTAATTAGATGCAAACTTATTATGTGACATGACTGATCAATAAGATGCAACGCAATTATATGGCCTATATATTTATGGTTCAAGACAGGGCATTCATACCAGATGGCTATTATTGTGTTGGCTTTTGTCATTTTTTCATGCGACAATCTAAGAGAAAAGAGGTCCATGCCCCTGACTAAATAGTCAGCTATTGGATGGTTTAAGAATTCTTGCAGTACAACAGTTGACTGTCACTGCTCTAGAGGATCTCAGAACTTGTTATTACTCCCATACCACTGCAGATCAATTTGAACTTGTTTCTGTAGTAAGATTTACCTTCCAATTGTAACTGATTTGAAATAATTTATCAAATACTCGCTGAACTCCTACTTCGTCCTAGATTCTCCTAGCAGCTGGAGGTAGGAGAGAAGTAAGGGTCCTCCCTTCCCTGCAGAATCTTACTTTTTTATGAGGGGGATACCCTGTAAGCAACTGATACCTTGTAAAAGGTAACTCAGCTATGTGACTGTACAAAAAGGGAGAAGTTTTACAGCGTGGCTGCTGGCAAAGTTATCCCGGAGGTAAACTGGGGGTTGGGGGCAGAGTTAAGCTTGCTGGGACAAAGAGGAACCAAAAGTACTGCAGGCGGAGAGAGCAGCGCAAGTGAGACGGGGTGGTGCCGAGCGTCAAATAACTTAGAGAATAAAATTAAAAACATTTAGAAATAGAAAGTATTCCCTGAGGTTCTCCCTTGAGTAATGAAATAATAATCTTATTTAAACACGAAATGAGAATTAAAGTGTTAAAGATGTGTTATCTGTTTTTTGGATATGAGAGAATCTTTTAACAAAACTCTTATTTTCCAGATGAGGATACTGAGGCCCAGAGAGGCCTTTCACCCACCCACCCACCCCCACCACCAGCTCGTCAGTGAATGGGCAGCCCTGGCACACTAACACCTCTGACTCAAACACATTTGTTTTGTCACACTGTCTCCTGAACAAGTATTTATTATTGGCTCTCATTTATTGCAATAAAATGCTCTTCCTTCAATATTATGTAAGGCATTACATTTTATTGTAGTAAATGAATAGTAGAAATAGAAAATCTCAGCTGCTTTTTATTGCTTAGGAAAATAAAACACTGAAATCTTATTCTAAACTTTTTACATTATGATAAAGGAGATTTATAATAGGTGTCTGCCAGGTTTGATTACAGGTACTATATCAAGGGCAGAATTCTATAACCCATTCCTCAGATCTCACCTGTGGAAGTTAGAGTGTCTAACAAGATATCACATTCAAGCAGTTCATGGAACATAAGAAAAATTATAATGCTTAATCAATTGACATTTTAACTAAGGAAAAACCACACTTTTATAGGTTTAACTTACTGTGACATTTTCTTCTATTTCCCTTCCCTTTCATGTATCTCCTGGGAGCCTTACTAAAAAGTATAGCTCATACTCAACAATATTTCTAGATGATAGCACAGTCAGCCAGCCTAATCTCAGAACCACAGTCCAATGGTGAGTACGACGAGGTTGCCAAGGGGTGAGTGACAGATCCCCTTATGCTAAAAGAATTCTAGCCATACGTAATTTCAGTCATTTGATTGTCTTTTTCAGTGATCAGGTTAATAAACTGGTTATCAATTATATATTAATTTCAAGGTCCTAAATGTGAATTTTTAACTTCCATTTTAATCTTAGAGTAGGTGGATGAACAGAAAGTCAATTAGCAAATAAGAAATCCCAGAAAAAAGTATTTATCTTTATTTGCTGAATTTCTGTTGATAAGACATTGTTAAACACATGGAAAGCAGAGGCACTTTCTATTGAATGTTTCTAGGGAAAAAAGTATATTTTTATGAGATACAGGCCTTCTATGGCCAGCGTGGATCAGTTGGCTGGAGCACCATTCTGTGAACTGAAAGGTTACAGGTTTGATCCCCAGTCAGAGCACACACCTGGGTTGTAGGTTCAGTCCCTGCCGGGGCATGTGTGAGAGGCATCTGAATGATGTCTCTCTCCCTCTCTCTCTCCCTTTCTTCCCCTCTCTCTAAAATCAATAAGCATTTCCTTGGATGAGGTTAAAAAAAAAATGAAAGAGAGATAGATATAGGCCTGAAACAAGGCATACTACTTTGGAAGTTAACTCTTGGAAGAAGTAAAAGCTTAACCGCTACTGGCATTAGAGTGTAACTGCATTTAAATTTAATTGTATTTTGTCAGATTTACCCCATCATATATTTTTTCTGCATTATTTTTGTAATAAAAATTCACTTCCCCTTCTTATACCCAGAGAGGGGGAAAATGTATCACGCCAGTCTTAAGGAACAAGTTCTCAAGCTAATTTCTTTGTGTATATAATTTTTTCAATTCAGGTTTTAGCTTCATAGATATATTAAATTTAATTACATGTACACAGGTTTGGGCAAAAGTAGATTTACAGATGTGAATATATGAAGTTTATTTTGCATCATTCTTTATTAACTATAGTATTATTTTTCATATGAACAACTGTAAACCTACTTTTGCCCCACCCTGTAGGTATAACTGGAGACCCAGAAGGAGAAAGAATAGAGGGAAAAACAGAAAAAGTATTTTAAGACAACATGGCTAAAAACATTTCAAATCTGATGAAAACTATAAACCCACAAGTCCAAGAAGTTCAACAAAACCCAAGCCAAGAAAAATGCCAATAAAATCACACTAATGCACCTCATATATCAAATTGTTCCAAACTAGTGATAAAAAAATTTTTAAAGCAGTCAAGAAAAAACAGGACATTACGTACAAAGAAAGATAAGGATGACATCAGATTTCTCACTGGAAATAAAACAGGCAAGAAGACAGTGAGGCAACATTATCAAAGCTACTGAAAGAAAAAAAGGAAAAACATTGACCCAGAGTTCTATACCTAGCAAAAATATCTTTCAAAAATGAGAGTAAAATACTGACTTTTTCAGAGACAAAAAAGCTAGTAAAATATATCACCAGTGCACCTCACTATAAGAAATGTAAAAGGGAAGTCCTTCCAGCAGAAGGAAAGTAGTAACACATGGAATGTGGATTCACACAAAGGAATGAAGAACACCAGAAGTGATAACTACTTAAGCAAATACATAATTTTTTTTTCTTAATCTCTTTAAAGGATATTTGACTATTTAAACAGAAATGATAGCAATGGGTGTATAACATACAAATAGCTAAAATGTATGACACTAACAGTATAAAGATTGGGGCAGGGGAAGTGAAGTATACTATTCATACTATACGAGGTTCTTATACTATATGCGAACTGGTATACTATAGCTTAAAGGTAAACTGTGATAAGTCAAAAATGTATACTAAAACCTTAAAGTGACCACTAAAATAACACAATAAAAAGTTGTATACAAATGATGTACTGTATATAGAAACATATATAAAAGTTATAGCTAATAAGCCAACAAAGGGATAAAATGGAATAAACATTCTCAAGCTGAAAGAAGGCAGGAAAAGAGGAAAAGAAAACAAAGAGCAGATGTAACAAATAGAAAGCAAATAGTTAGATGACAGATTTAAACCTAACCACATTAACAATTATATTAAATGTGAATAGTCTAAACAATAGTTTAAAAGGAATAAATTGTCAGACTGGATAAAAATGCAAAACCCATCACACTCATAAAACAGGGATACTTGAATCTACCTTGTCGGCTTGCTGTAAGAATTAAAAACATTTCCCAAAGAGCTCGACATGTTGCCTGACATACTAGACTATCAATAAGTGCCATAAATTATTAAAAGAAAATATATGATCATTACTGAAATGATGAGCATATGAGGGCCTTCAGAAACAATTAAAGTCAGTAATTTCAGAAACTGGAGTATCCTTAACAAGTGGGAAATTTATCACTTTTAGGTTAATTAAGGTACTGCTTTAAAGTTATCAGAGAGCTTGATAAAGAATATGAAGCTATCAATTCAAATATTTACTTAGCACTCATACAATAAGTCCAAAACTATAAGGAATATAACAAAAGATGGTATAATCCATATCTTCAAGGAATTCACAAGAAACCCAAACCATATGATAATATATTATGTCTTATATAAAATATAGGTTCTTAAAAGAAATGTGCCAAAACATAGGCCTATAAAGTAGAATGGTGGTTATTAGGTGAGAGTTAAGGAGGAATGAGAGTTATTGTTCAGTGGGTACAGTGTTTCAGTTTTACATGATGAAAAGTGCTGGAGATGAATGGCGGTGACAGTATCACAACCTTAAGAATGGATTAATACCACTCTGGCTGGTGTGGCTCAGTGGTCTGAGCACTGGACTGCAAAGCAAAGGGTCACCAGTTCAATTCCTAGTCAGGGCACATGCCTGGGTTGCAGGCCAGGTCCCCAGTAAGGGGGCATGTGAGAGGCAACCACACATTGATGTTTCTCTCCCTCCCTTCCCCTCTCTCTAAAAAATAAATAAATATAAATCTTAAGAGAAAAATAAAGAATGTATTAATACCACTGAGCTTAAAAATGATTACGATGGTAACTTTTGTGTTGTGTGTACTTTACCACAATTTTTAAAAATTAAAGTTAAAAAACAAGTGTGCCAAAAATAGTTTAACCTAGAAAAGAAATGTGAAAACAGTTACACAATGAATTTCTACAAAGATTTTTAAGTGGGTTACAAATATAGCACTTACCTTCACATTTAAAATGGTAACATTTTCCAAGCAATAATACAGGGGAATTTCTACTAAAATATGTCTTTGTTTTCAACACCCAACCTAAACAAGAAAAGAGAAAAATGGTTTTGCAATTAAAGGATTAAACACTAAAAGGCTAACCACATTTTCTTTTATTTAATTTTAAATAAGTAATTCTCAATTACAGATGTGCAATTCTTTGCAAGAGTAGCAAAATATTTGGGCAATGAACTGAAAATAGAGGCCATTTATGTTACTTTAAAATATAGTTAAGTTTTTTAACCACATTCTATCCACTTAAAAAACATGAGAAAAAACTCGAATTTTAATTTACTTTCAACTAAGTAACAATGTTCTTATGGTATAAAATTTAAAGGTACAAATTCTACTCCAGTTTCCCTGATACCAAACTCTTCCCAAAGGCAACAAATGTTACCAGTGTCTTATATTTCCTTCCATCTTACTTAATTAAAAGATCTGAAGTATTTGAATATTCCAAGGAAGTAATTTAGAAAAAAGATCAGACAGTACAGTAGTGTTTATGATAATAAAAGTGGCTCTCTAAAGTGTCTTAGGGAAACCTGTTATAACCCCATCATGTTGGCCAAATGACGTCTCTGAAAGTGGTATATAAAGCTTTCAGACATCCTCATCTCAATTTACAGAATGTTCTTTTTTCTTTTAATTACTTAGTTTTAGTTGGCCAGTTTTCATTTTATCTTTATGAAAGTTTATCTCTGCCCCAGTTTCTTGATGCTGAACCAGGAAACTATGGTGCAGAGAGAGTGAAAAATAAAAGATATAAAACCCACAGAGGCATGGGATAACTTAGTCTGGGCATAAATAGGAAAGCGCCATGAATAAGTTCTTATATATACTGAAAAGAACATATTCATTAGAATTCTTCTGTTCTTCAATCTCTTCTGTTTTTACCTCTAAATCTCAATCCATAGCAGCACGTAGGTGGGACAGAGACAAATTAAATGTCGTTATGATTTCTAAATGAAACTAATTAAATAAACCTAAGTTAGTTCAGAAAAGCAAGTCAATTTGGAAAACAAGCCATTCAATAAATTGACATAGAGCAGTGATTGTCTGTGAGGGGTGAATATTGACCAGAAGGAAAATAAGGAAAATTTTCTGGGGTGAAAGAAATTTTAAATATATTGATTACATTGTTAGTTTCACAGGAGTATATATGTGTCATACTCTCCAAATTGTATGTTTAAGATTTGTTCATTTCACTTAATGTTAATTTTCTCTCAATTATTAAAAAGAAATCCTTAAGAGATGAACTAAGACCATGTTTCAGTTCTCTACTGCTATTTAACAAATGCCTCTAAAACTTAATAACTTGAAATAAAACCCTTTGTCTTATGTTGGAGTTCTGTGGGTTGACTGGGCCCATCTGAGCTGGTCTTGCTCAGTTCTTAATGTAGCGAAAATCAGACAGAGAAGCTCAGCCGAGACAGAGTTGTCTCTGTTACGTCAGTCTCAGGGCTTTTCTTCTTCCTGTGGCCTTTCCATGTGATTTCTCCTGCAGGGTACCTAAACTGGTTACATGACAGTTCAGAGCTCCAAAACAGAGGTAGCCTTTTCATAGCTAGGCCTAGAATGGATATAACCTTTACCCTATTCTATCAGTTAATGTGAGGCACAAGCCAGCCCAGATTCAATGAGAAAAAGAGACAACACAGATGTGATTCACTGAGGACCACCCTTGGAGACTACCGACCATAAAAAGAATGTTACCAAATAATCAATAGTCCATTAAGTCACTGATTTGAAAAATCACAAATAAGGCTTTAAAGATGACAAGTCAAAAAGCATAGACATGATTTACTTATTTATATTTTAAAAAGGAAGTCAAGTTATCCCTGGCCAGGTGGCTCAGTTGGCTGGAGCATCATCATATACACCAAAATGATGCAGATTTGATTCCAGGTCAGGGCACACATCTAGATTGCAGGTTCGATCCCTCATCAGGGAGCATCTGGGAGGCGGTAACCAATTGTTTCTCTCACACCGATTTCTCTCTCTCTCTCTCTCTCTCTCTCTCTCTCTCTGTCTTTCGCTCCCCCTTCCTCTTTCTCTCTCTCTATAAAACCAATAAATAAATCCTAGGGTAGGATTAAAAAATATTTAATAATAAGAAATTTTAAAATGAAGCTGGACCTGTACCTCATATGTAAAAATGAACTCGAAATAGACCAAAGATCTAACTAAATATGAGAACATGATAAAACTCTTCAAAAGAAACACAGGTATAAATCCTCATGATAGTACTTAAGCAACAGTTTCTTAAATATGACATCAAAAACACAAGCAATCTAAAAAAATAGGCAAATTGGACATCATTGAAATTTAAAGTTTTGTGTTTCACTGAATACTACCAAGAAGGTAAAAGACAATCCAAGAACAGCAGAAAATATTTACAAATGATATATTTGCTAAGACATTTTTATCTAGAGTATATAAAGAACTCTTATAACTCAATAATAAGACAACCCAATTAAAATGAACAAAGGATTTGAATAGGTATTTCTCCAAAGAATATATATATATAAACAGCCAATATGTACATGAAAAGATGCTTAACATCACTATTCATCAGAGAAATGCAAATCAAACTCACAGTGAGATACTTCACAACCACTACCACAGCTCTAATTTAAAAAATGGACAACAAGTGTTGGTGAGGATGTGGAGTGATTCAAACACTCAAACACTGAGGGTGGGAATGTAAAATGACGCAGCCACTTTGGAAAACAGTGTGGCAGTTCCTCAAAAGTTAAACTTAGACTTAACATATGATCCGGTAACTCTACTCCTAGATACATACCCAAGACAACTGAAAACTCATATTCACACAAAAACTTGTACACAGTGTTCACAGCAGCACTATTCATATTAGCCAAAAAGTAGAAACAATCTAAATGTTCATCAACTGATGAATGAGTAAAGAAAAAACGGTATAACCATATAGTGAAATATTATTCAGTCATATAAAAAAATGAAGTACTGTTTATACATGCTACAACATGGGTGAACTTTGAAAACATTATGATAAGTGAAAAAAGTCAGACACGAAAAGCCAGAAGTTGTATGGTTTCATTTACATGAAATGTCCAGAAAAGGGAAATCAATAGGGACAGAAAATAGACTGGTGGTTGGCAGGGGCTGGAGGTAGGTGGGAATAGGGAGTAGCTGCTAATGGGTATGGGGCTGTTTTGGGGGGTAATAAAAATGTTCTGGGGTGGGGGGCTGTCAGGGGGATAAATAGTGATGTATGGAGACTTGACTTGTGGTGGTAAACATAAAATATAGTGTACAGGTGATGTGTTATAGAACTGTACACCTGCAACCTGTATAATTTCATTAACCAATGTTACCCTAATAAATTTAATAAAAAGGAAAGAAATATTCTGGAATTAGATAGTGATGATGGTTGCACCACCTGGTGAATATACTAAAAACACTGACTCATACACTTTAAAAGGGTGCATTTTATAGTATATAAATTATATCTCAACTTTAAAATTAATGTTCATAATTCTCAAAAGGCAAAGTCATGTTATTATCAAGTTATAACTGTGTAAATAACTAGCTGGCCATGACTTTCAGTGAACCTGGAGTCAACTGCCAACGTGTTTTACCTGAATTTGCAATATCAAGGAATTTTACTAAATCTGATCATTTTTATTTTATGGATATGAACTTCTTCCTATTGAAACTAGTTCTGCTGAGTAGTTCTCCATTTTTGAGGTTTCTTTGTCTTGTTTTTGTTTCTAGTCTGAAAAGGGCTTCAAAACTACCATACAATCTGTCACGAGATGGGAGGGGGTTGGGTGACTACATGAAAAAGATAAAGGGGTTAAGAATACAAATTGGTAGTTACAAAAAAGCCATATGGATGTAAAGTACAGCATAAAGAATACAGTCGATGTTGTAATAACTTGTATGTGCCAGGTGGGTACCAGACTTATTGGGGGTATTACTTCCTAAGTTATATAAATATCTAACCACTATGCTGTACACCTGAATATAATATTGAAAGTCTACCGTAAGTGAAAAAAATAAAAATTATAAATAAATAAATAAAAGGGGATAGATGGTTTAAAAAAAAAAACAAAACCCCACCATACGATCCTTACTGAATTTGTTTGCAAACCAATAGTAACTAGGTTTAAAATGAGGATCTGAGGGTATTTCTAGGAAAAACTCATAGGTATTGGTGTGTGAACTTTATACTATCTGCTTTGTGTGTTCAGGGGTCTATTTTGCTTGCTTTCAGGTTTATACATGAAGCAGCCTGACACTGAGTCTAAAAATAGAGGTATTACCATCACCTGACTAAACTGTTTGGTTTATTAAAAAAAAAAAAAAAAAGACCACACAGTATGCATGAATTTCTAAGTATTGTTTATGATGATACTTGGTTATTTCTTCAGGAGATATTCTTATCTACGTTCTTTACATAAATATTTCATTCAACAAGAAACTTAAGCAATTGTCAGTGACTTAAGAAAGATGATACACATCTTTAAATATGGCTTTGGATTTACACAATTTTAAAATCACTATACTTACTATATTTCATGTTGTTCCAAGCAGATATAAATTTAGTTTTTAGCTTGTCAACTTCTTCTGTTCCTGTGGCCTCCATATTCAAATTCTAAAGAAAAAGCCATCACTTGATTGCATTTTTCTGTAGAGTTTAATCCTTCGTACTGACTAAAAGAAAAAAATTAAAGAAAAATAAGTACCTATTACATGGCACAATCCCTGCTAAAGTTATTTAAGTGATTAAATAAAATTTGAACTTGAAATGAGCAAACCAATTTCTCATTTTACAGAAGCAACTATAATATATTCCATAAATATTTTAAATGAAAAGACCATTTAATACCAAATATACAACAATATAAATTTTCACACAAAACCAGACAATAACAGTTCAACAGGTAGAACAGTTGAACTGATCTACCTGTTCAACTAACTGAACAGGTAGATCAGTTGGTTAGAGTTGTCATCCTGATACACCAAGGTTGCAGGTTGGGTTCCTGGTCAAGACACATGCAAGAATCAACTAATGAATACATAAATAAGCAGAAAAACAACGAATCAATCAATCTCTCTTTCTCCGTCTCTCCTCCCCCAATTAAAAAAAAACAAACTAAACAATAATCTCCCCCAGGTACTCATAATTAAAAACAGTAACACAGCTCAACTTTTGTGCTTGTGAGACTATTCAATGTTTATTTGTAATTAGAGAAGGTGATTTAAAATCTTTTTTAAAATGATGACTATCTTCAGAATGGAAGGCTTCCACTCCTATTGTTTAAGTCACTACTTTCATATAAAGCCTAAATGTTTTGTTTTAATTTTTAAATTAAGGTATTTCCTAATACTGCAGCATTTAAACAAACAGAATGGCTAAATTTACACCAGAAAATGTTTTCTTACTTTAAAATAAGAATAAATGTAGCATATAAGTGTTTGTTTTATAACTAACTTAAGGGAAAATAGAGATGTATGATGTAATCTGAAAGAGGAATAAATTATAACTGAAAATGCTTGAGCCTATTTGCAATAATTCACAGACAGTTTACTTTTCAAGAAAAGAATGCTGCCCAGAACATTACCATTTTAGGGTTATAAATATCTACTCAAAAGTACTGATGCATTCCTTTCTCTAACAATAGACATTCCATTTTATAGTATGCATTGGTTTGGCCAAAAAGTCCGTATTGTTTTTTCTGTAAAATGAAAGGCACATTTTTCACTTTCACCAATAACTTTATTGACCTGGATATTTTGAGTTATGTCAGCTATCTCCCGCTATTCGTTTCAAGTGGGTAGAGGCCAGGGGTGCTGCTAAACGTACTCAATGCATCTCCCAATGCATAAGAGAACCCCACAGCAAGGAATTATTTGTCCAAAATTTCAATCATACCAAGAAACATCGCAAACCACCTTTTGACGCGTTCGCTCAGTCACAGTACTTTCTCCATACACTGCACAAATCTTTTTTTGTGTGTGTTTCGGTTGCATTTCTACCGTTCTTGAAATAATAAAGCATAATACACTGAAAATGTTGCGTATCTTCTTCCATCTTCAATATTAAAATGGTTGCACAAAAATTCACCAATTTTGATGTTTCTTTTAATGAACACTGATATGACAGCTGCCACAATACAATCTAATACAATTGTTTCAAATGAAGTTCAAGACAACTAAGCCCTGCTAGAGCCATTGTAGTACGGAAAAAATGTAACGGACTTTTTGGCCAAACCAATATTAAAAGCTACTAATTATACATCATAGTTGAGGCAAGAGAAAGCATGGTCCACTGGAAGAATTTAAAAAACTGATGTAACTAGAGCCAAGAAAGTCCAAAAAAGTGTCACAAGATGTGAATACAGGGCTAAACAGGGGCCAGAGCACGCAGGGCATTACAGGCCATGTTAAGAATTTTGTTCTTTATCCTAAGAGCAACTGGTTTCAAACGGAAATATCAGAATCAGATTCTGTGGGTTTGTCTGAGTCCAAAGGAAGCAAAGAGCATAGGCTGAAAAAGAACAAGAGTAGATGGTGACAGTACACCACTATTGTACAAGGCTATAAAAAAAAGAATAGTAGCTTGGGCTGGAGCAGTGGAGATGGAGAGATACAGACATGAGGAAACATGTCAAAAATTCAGTTAAGTCTTGCTGATAAAATGGATGTGGAAGGTGAGAAACAGGGATATGCCAAAGATACACCCAGCCAGGTTCCTGGCTTGTAAAACTAAATAGATGGTGCCAATCATTGAAATAGGGAACATTAGGACAGGGGCAGGTTAGAGGCAGAAGATCATGAATTTGATTTATGTGGTGTATGAGATGCCTCTGAGAGATACAGTAGAGAATCATTATTTATTTAATCATTTGATAAATTATTGCCAGGCACTATTCTAGGCAATGCAGATAAAGCTTAGAACAAAAGCAGTGAAATATAGCAAGTCCTTAAATAAAGTCATTTCTTTCAATGTCATTTAGTTATAATGTTGATGAAATGCCATAGGAACTTAACTCTTGTTTATATTAATTAACCTATGGGAAAAGTGGTTTGATTATAATATGTCATTTCACTTAAAGTTGCAGAACCTATCAAAAACAGGAAGTGAGGACTACTGTACTTCTACCATGGAGCTCACATTCTAGATACTGGGTTGGCCAAAAAGTCCATATGGTTTTTCCTATAAAAGGCACATTTTTCATTTTCACCAATAACTTTACTGATTTGGATATTTTGAGTATTTCAGCTATCTCCAACAGGCTATAATGCTGATTGTTCTCAACGCCTCAATTTGATTGCTATTAACCTCAACTGGTCTACCTGACGGTGGAGCACCGTCCCGCAAAAAATCTCCAGCACGAAACTTCCCAAACCACTTGACATATTTGATCAGTCACAACACCTTCTCCATACACTGCACAAATCATTTTTTTTTTGCGTTTCAGTTGCATTTCTACCTTTCTTGAAATAAAGTATTGTATGCCAATAATGCTGCATATTTTCTTACATCTTCAATATTAAAATGGTTACACAAAAATTCACCAATTTTGGTGTTTTGTTTTGTTTTTTTAACACACGATGATATGACAGCTGTCACAATACAATCTAACAAAATTGTTTTGATTGAAGTTAAAGACAACTAAGCACTACTAGAGCCCTCTTACAGAGAAAACCAAATGGACTTTTTGGCCAACCCAAAATATTCTAGAGAGGACAACCACACAGTTGGAATATGTAGCTCTGGAGCTCAAATGAAAAGACAAGCTACAGACTGGAAGAAAATCTTTGCGAAAGGCACATTTGATAAAGGACTGTTATCCAAAATACATGAAGAACTTTTAAAACTCAAAAATAAGAAAACAAACAACCCAATTTAAAAATGAGCCAACAAACTCACTAAAGAAAATATACAGGTGACAAGTAAGCATATGAATGTATGTTCTACATCACATGCTATCAGGGAAGTCAAACAATAATGAAAAACCATTACGAGCTATTAGAATGGCCAAAGTCCAAAATCCTGACAACACCAAATGCTGACAAGCTTGTAAACTCTCTTTCATTGCCAGTAGAAATTATTTGGAATCTGGGGTACAACTACTTTGGAAGAGAGTTTGGCAGCTTCTTACTCTTACGATATGATCCAGCAATTGTGCTCTTGATATTTACCCAAATGAAATTAAAACTTATATCTACACAGAAGTCTACACACAGATGTTTATAGCAGTTTTATTCATACTGCAAAATCCTGGAAACAGTCACATGTACTTCAGCAGGTAAATGGATAAACTGTGGTATATCCAGACAATGGAATATTATTCAGCACTAAAAAGAAATGAGTTAGCAAGCCATGAAAAGATATCAAGAAAAAAACCAAATGCGTATTTCTAAGTGAAAGAAGCCAATTTTAAAAAGCTACATATTGTATGATTCCAACTGTATGACATTCTGGAAAAAGCAAAATTATAGAAACAGTAAAATGATCAGTGGTTGCCAGGTTTGGGGGTGGGAGGGGTGTGGGAAGAGGGATGAGTAGGCAGGACACAGGCTTTTTATAATAGTGAAATTGTGTATGATACTGTAATTGTGGATACATGTCATACATTTATACAAATTCATAAAATGTACAGCATCAAAAGTGAACCCTAATGTAAACTATCAACTTCAGGTGATAATGTGTCGATGTAGGTTCACTGAATGTAACAGAAGAACCGTCTGGTGACAGTGACGTAGATAGCTGAGGGAGTTGTATGTGTTGGAAGGCAGGAGGTATGTGGGAACTCTGTATACTTTCCATTTTGCTGAGAATTTAAAATTGCTCGAAAAAATAAAGTTTATTAATTATGTTTAAAAAGAGGTACCAGGGCATAGAGGGAAAAAGAGAGCAGCATGAATACGATTTATGCATCCAAGTGCATATGTATTTTGTAGATTATACATATGCCCCTCCACGCATATATACATGCAAAAACGTCTAGGCATCCATAATGTTAAAAGTGGAATCTCTAAGAGATGAAACATCACTTTTACTTTCTTTTTTATACTTTCTTTATTATTTAAATTATATACATTGAGCCTCTTAAAATAACATTATTCAAAAATAAATTACTCAAATGAAAAATTAAGTACATAAAATTACAAATGTGTCCAGGTTAGATTAAATTCTAACAAAACAACTAAAAGTGCTTGACTAACAAATCTGCAGTGAAGACAGTCTATTATAAAATTCCCAAATAACATAAGATAAAAATGCTGAGACAAAGTGCTTTTTCCTTTTTAAGATAAACAACTTGATTTTTGTGGTTCTTAAAGACACTGGATTCAGCTATTTAGTCATGTAGAAAACTTTAACTTCCTCAGTGTGACTCCCCAGGGCAGCTTTGACTAAATAAAATGACTTAGCAGATAGCCCTTAATTCATAACTTTTGTTTCTCCTTAAAGTAAGTGTGGTGAGATCTGGAAGGAGGAAAAAGAATAAATTAATACTTGAGTCTAATCAGTCCATTAAAATATTTTATTTGTATTTGTGTGAGATAAGCCAAGGAAAGGCAAAACAAACAGTACTTTTAGTTTAACTACAAATGAGCAAAAAACAAAAATGAAGAAGCCACAACGAACTTTAAGAGTAGCAGTCTCATTACAAAATTCTAAACTATCCTCACCTACAATTTCCCTGTCCCAAAGCTTTCATGATATTTTTTAAAATAAAAAGTAAATTAAAATTCAATGTTTATCAAGTACAAAATGAAGTGGTAATTTACTCATTATCCAGTATATTTTAATCTCCTATGGTTCCTAAAATACCTGGTTTGACTGTCCCAGTGATCAAACTCATATGCTAAAATTTTTGTTTATTTTATGTAGTACTGTCAGAGCCTCAGTCTGGAAAATCATCAGAATAACATTCTTGACAATTTCCCAATACTTTTTAGAATGGGTTTATAGTTTTCTTAAAACTTTAGGGAAATTAGTAAAATTTTCGAGTAACTTTTCTTCACCAATGCATACTACAACGAATTGTTCCATCCACCATTTCCATATTTGTTTGCTGTTTACATTGGGACAAATCCATTTTTAATTAAAAGATAATAGTATTAAAAAGGAGAAACTTATTTGATCTCAGTGAACACAGATAACACTACTAGATGAGGCTTATTACTAAACTTTATTGTAAATGATGTGAAAAGCAGAGTGAAGACTAAGCACAGTCCTTTTGGAAGGCAGACTACAGTATCTAATATGAAAATCATCGATTGAGACCCAGATATCATTTTTAGAGTTACTTTTCGAACCATAACCATGTATTAAGATAACTGATAAATGTAAAGCGGTACACAAATCAACGTCCTTGAAGAGTGGATGAAGGTAATCAGTCTCTCCCACATGGCAATAGGTGGAATATTTTATCCACTGACAATTTAAAGCCAAGTAAAAGCTCCTGACAGACAGAACTTTAAGGACTGATTCTACAGAGTACATCTCAGTAGCATAGTATGAACAATAAAAACACTGCAGACTTCCAGCATCTGCATATGCTTGAGTATCTTCCCCCAAATAATATTCTTCAGCAAGATGAAGTACAGATATTGACTTAGAATTTTGATGTGCTTTTAGCTACATAATTAATAAATATAATGAACTGTGAGATCCGCTCTAAGTTTTTCATCTACTGAAAACTTTTCTACCTGCTTGCATTTTTAGAAACAAGTATCAATCAATCCCTCATCTGACTTTCAATGTCTCTCAGTACGTTGATCTGTCTTCTCTGCTCTTCGTCTACCTGTCTCAGTTCTTTGTTGATAGAAACAACAATTATTGTATCAATTTCTACTCCTTCTCTTTACCTATACTTGCCAATCATCTATCCTCGCACACTGGGTATTGTGTTCAGTTTATAAACCCAACATGCTTATTTTTTAAGTGGTAATATGAAGAAAAGGAGAACACTATAATACTGTATTTATTTGGATCGTCCCCTTTCAGAGCTAAAGATTAGTAGATGATAGTAAGAGATAAAGACAAAAAGACTGAAAAAAGGAACAGCAACATAAGGGCAGGACACACATGTTCAGAAACTTGATTTTCTAAAAAGAGTAAGGAGATGCTAACAAAAGGACTAATAAGGTAGTCTTGCCTCAAGGATACATCTTATAAACATTGTTAGGACTTCTCAGGATCACATCCTCCAGTTAAAAATATTCAATGCATAGCTAATTTATAATGATGAAGTAAATAAAATGTGCTACTTATGTGTCCTCTTAAATTGAAAAAGTAAAAATATGTATGAAAGAAACTAACTATGTACTGAGCAGACATTCGTTTATCCTCACATATGACTTGGATCAAGTTCCAACAGGCAAAATTCTGCACTTGTGCAGCACATAGCACTGCATGTTCACAGACTGTAAAGTCGCCATCATAACCAACCTAAATGGAATATAAAGAGTTTAAATGACTTCAACCATTTACTTGAAGACTACAGTAAGAACTGGTAATGGCATCTGGGCTGTCTTAAGTATTTCTTGTCTTTCTTTTTTTAAAGATTTTATTTATTTATTTATTTTTAGAGAGATGGGAAGGAAGAGAGAGAAGCATCAATGTGTGAAAGATACATTGACCGACTGCCTCTTACATGCCCCCAACCAGGGACCCAGCCCACAACCCAGGGATGTGCCCTGACTGAGAGTCCAGTCAGTGACCTTTTGGTTTGCAGGCCAGCACTCAATACAGTGAGCCACACCAGCCAGGACAGCATTTCTTGTCTTAAGTATTACCTCTAACAAGGACATAATATTTACTATAGTTTGATAAAGAAATTTAATTATGCCAGGACCTTAGTAACCTCTGAGGAGTCCAAGGCAACCATGAATGTTTGCAAACTCTGTATTTTAAAAGGCACCTTTGAAAACTATTAAATATGCAGTCTACACATAAAAAGTAACATTGAGTCAAATCACTTAATCAACAAAATAAACTTTACCTCTACAAGAATCGAAGGATGTCAGAATCTCAGAATTGAAAGGGAGCTTACCCACACTATACATTCCAATCTATCACTAAACACCCCTAACCTACAGTGCTTGGGCTTCCTGAGGAGCAGTAAAAGAAAATGTGTAAATTTGAAAGATTGAAAAAAATATTACTCCCATCCCCAGGAATCTGATCTGCTCTCTGATTCTGACACACTAATCACTACTCAGGTTTCACATTCTACGTAGTAGTTAGATCTCCTTTACAACATCCTTGAGTATACATCCAGCCTCAGCATGAAGGTTTCTAGAACAGAGAGCTCAGTGCTTAATGAGCATCATTCAGAGCTGAAAATACAACTATAAGTTTATAAGCCTGATACTGTTTTAAACTATTTGTTCTCTATTAATTAGTTATATTAATATCTACATGATATTGGTTAATTTTAAATAATCACACTAGCTAGAAAGACATATGGAACCAAATGTCTGTGTCCTTTATTTTCCATTAACTGGTCCTGGTTGTGCCCTCTAAACGAATCCTTATTCTAATTGATAGGCTATCAGATATTTAAAGACACACCTCCTACTCCTCCCCACCTTCATTGCCTCTTTTCCACATTAATATTCTCGATTCCTTCACTTAGTCAGAAAACTGTTACATGAGTGGTAATGAGGGCTTCAATCAGTTTTGGTTAGGGGATAAGAAATAAGGAGATATAAGCAACAAGCTGACACGGTAGAACTAGCAACATTACACAAATATATGAATGTTTACATGCCCACATACAGAGATTTCAGGTCTGATGTCTAGGAGGATAATGATGCCATTACCAGAAACAGAAAGCCCAGGAGAAGGTTAAGGAAAAGATGGGGAATTCAGTGTGAGACAAAGTGATTCTGAGGTGTGTGACAAGTTAATATGGATAAGCTCTTTTCCAAGTCCCATTCCATTAATTACTTTTGCCAAGAAAAAGGTAGGATCATTTTATTGAGACTAGTAATTACATGTCATTTAAATATTTAAAAAATCACATTTATTTATTCATCAAGTATTTGGTTACTTCAGTAAGGCACTATGAAAGATACAATGAATTATGAAACCCAGTTCCTGTCCTAATTAACCTTACATTCTAATAAGCAAGGTGTTTATAACTAACCAGAACTCGACTGTATATGGTTATGTCTCACAATAGAAATAAAAAGTGTCATAATTTGTAAGAGAAATATTTTCCCCTTTCCAATGAAAATATTTACACATGAAAAATATGTGTGACTACATGTGTTACAAAGTAACACACAGTCACAACTGGCATGCTTCCAATACGAAGAATAAGAACTTACAAATAACATCAATCTTTCTATTCTGGGTGTAAACACGGGAAACCACTAGCCATATTTCTTAACAATGAGTTAAAGTATCCTAAACAATTATGTCTATTGTTAAAGATTAATGCCTGAATTGTATCATCAGTCAAAAGAAGAGCATTGTTTAAAATGTTCACAAACACAATTATTTTGGCTTTCAAATGGCATTGGTTGATGTCATTTTTTCTAATGATTTCTAATTTTAAGTAATATTCTATCAGTTTGAAAACAGAGCTACAAGTTTAAAACCTTACAAAGATAAAAACTGCATATTCTCTATCTGGAGTTCCCTATAACTATATACTATGATAAAGTTTTAAAATATTATGTCTCCGTTAGCAGTTTTCAGGTAACTGATTTTATAAAAAGAGTCTATTAAAAAGTAGTTTAGTAGGAACTACATTTTATTTTATCTTTAATTAAATTTATTGGGGTGTCAGTGGTTAATAAGATCATATGAGTTTCAAGTATACATTTCTATGATACGTCATCTGTAAATTGCATTGTGTTCCCACCACCCACAGTCACCACATATTTGGCCTCCTTTAACCTTTACTACTCCCCCAGCCCCTTCCCTCTGGTAACCACCATACTGTTGTCTGTGTCTCTAAGTTTCAGTTTTATATCCCACATGAGTGAAATAAGATGGTTCTTAGCTTTTTCTGACTGACTTATTTCATGTAGCATAATATTCTCAAAGAATATTTTATATTAATGACATAATCATGCAGAAAAGTATAATCCAAATAACTCTGAACACCTACTTTGACTATACATATTTAGTGAGATCTGTTCTAAGGACATAAAATGGCAAAGAAATATTTACTTGGTAAATCTGTTAGTGGAGGGAGTTTCGGTATAGTAATTCCAAAACTATCTTATGTGTGTTGTAGGATAGATTAGATGAGTAAATACAAGATGTGGTTAAGAATCAGAATTCCCCCTGTACAAAAAGGGATATACAATATGAACTAAGAGAAGGTGAAGATGAGCTCTGTAGTTTGGAATTTGAATTGATGTTATCCTGTAAACCCATGATTTCTTCAAAAATCAGGGTGTGTGTGTGTGTCCCCATTTACAAGGCCCAGAAACAATGATACTCCAGGAGCCAGGAGAAGAGTTGGCCCTTGAACAACACGGGTTTGAACTGCATTGGTCCACTTATACATGACTTTTTTCAATGAATATTATAAATGTACATTCTCTGTTATGATTTTCTTCACAACATTTTCTCTAGTTTATTGTGAGAACACAGTATATAATACATATAACATGATGGCTGATTCTAGGTCTCAAGCGGGAACATATAAGGTGAGCCTGGAATATTTTATTGTACATAAAGTGAGAATGTGCCCAGACACCAATGTGGATATATAAAGGACATAGGAACCAGCTTAAAGGGACTAACCAAATCTGAGATAATTTAATCATCAATAAAAATAATGACAGGTTGTAACACATTGGATACATTTTTTAAAAGAATCCTTAGGTACATGGTGATATTGAAGTAAAAGGAGAGAGGAGAAATAGCTCTTCTTTAAAGAAGATAGCTAGCAAACATAGGAGGACTAAGAGAACTGGCAAACCACTATTTGGCAACCACCAATGCAATGTTCGATTCAGGCAAGGATCATCAACAACTACTAAAACTACTAAATAGAAAAAGAAATTGTTGGAAAACAAAATATACAATGATCTCAAAGTATCACCCCTGTGGATTAATTATTAAGTACAAAATGGAAAAGATACTTTTTGAATATACAAATCTGACTAGCCCAAGTGATGAAATTTAACATCACCAATAATGGGACAAACTATCATTATATTACTCCTGATGTGATAATACGGAAAGTTTACAATATCTCCAATGTAATTAACAGTCTTGAAAAAAGAAAACTATTTAATCTGCAACTGTGAGGAAACAATCAGACACATTCATTTCGTGAGGCATTCTACCCAACAATTGGCCTGGACTCTTTAAAATGTCAATGTTGCCCTGACTGGTGTGGCTCAGTAGGTGGGGCATTGTCCCACAAACCTAAGGGTCAGCAGTTTGAGTCTCACTTAGGGCACGTAACTGGGTTGTGGGCCAGGTTCCCAGTTGGGGGCATGCAAGAGGCAACTGATCCATGTTTCTCTTACATTAATATTTCTCTCCCTCTCTATCTCCTTCCCTTCCCCTCTCTCTAAAAATATATATATATTTACATATGTGAAAAAATATATAGATATATATTAAGGCAATGTTTTAAAAAACCAAAAAAAAAAAAGAAAGGGAGAAAGGAGGAAAAAGAAAAGGTGGAGATTGTTCTAGATAAAAAAAGAAAGACATGACAACTAAATAGAATTCATAATCTCTGATTAGATTCAATTTTTTTTTTAAAGCAGTAAGGACATTTCTAGAACGTTTAGGGAAATTTGAATTTTTTCAAATGGCCAGTACATTAGATAATATTATCATATCAAGGTTAAACTATTTGGGCATGCTAATGACATTATAGTTATGTAGGTGAATGTCCTCCCTAGTTCGTAAGAGACGCACAATAAAGTATTTAGGAGTGAAGTGTCATGATGTCTCCGCCTTCGAATGGTTCGGCAAGAAGAAAAAGTATGCATGGATGTTTGTGTGTATGTATGTATTTAGAGAAAGGGAAAGCAAGTGAGGCATACTGTTAACTACTAATGAATCTGAGGCACATACAGTATTGTTGCGCTACTCTTTTCACTTTATATAGGCCTGAAACAAATGAAAGGAAGGTGAGGGAGAATGGTAGGGAGGAAATTCAAGTACAGTACAAAGTTCAGAAAGGCTGGTTAAAAATAAAGTAATAATCTTAACTAATAAGTAACAGTAAGCCAATCTAACATTAAGTTCCTATTATAGCTGTAACCTCTGATAACCTCTGATCATAACCTCTGATAAGAATCTGTGAAAGATGACATGTGATGACTCTTCTAGTACGATTGCGAACAAGCAAGGCATCTTATATATTTTCTTCAAATCCAATTTTTTTCCAGTTGAGATCTATTAGTTATAAGGAACTCTAAAATTAAAATGTTGTCACAGAAGTCCAGATGATCTTAGAGCCCCTTATCACTTTAATAATAATAAATACAAACTCCGCACCAGAAGTCTTGTTAACGTATGCATATACATATATCATCTCATTAATCCACACAACAACTCTGTGAGGCAGGTATTATTATCACCTTTATTTTATAGGTGAAAAAAAAGAAACCAGGCTTAAAACAACAAAATATCTTCTGCAAGGCCACTCGTAGAGAGCAAAACACACTTTCAATCCAGGCAGCCAGACTCCAAAGCCCATGCTTTTTGCTCTATACACGCTACTGCTTTACTATGAAATGTAAATTTTAAATAATAAACTGATTGTATTGATTCAATGTCTGTCAAAAATTACACAAAGGGGACATTTCAAAGAAAATTTAAAAGCGTGTCTTTTTCCCCTAGTACACATTTATATTTACATATGCACCAACTGAATAAAGTTAAAGTTTAACCAGATGACGAATTTACTGCAAAATCTCAAGTGAAAATAAATATGATATATAACTGTATTACTCAGTTACCTACTCATATATATGGCTGAATATGTTACATATAAATTCAAAACAAATACCAAAATATTTCCAAATGCTTTCACGTAGTACTTTATACCCACTCATTCAAGAAAAAAAAATACTGAAAAAACTTATTTCAGGTACACCATTCCTCAAATATACTTTACTAAAACAATGACCTAAAGGGAAAAGAAGAATAAGAAATTAGCCTTGATTACTGATGCCACAATAAAAAATTTTTTTAAAAAGTCCCTCTAAACCTGGTCATCTTACAATGTTCTCTATCTCAATGAATTATACTACAATCCACCCATTTCCATAAGCCAAAAAGCTAGTAGTGCCCAATGGCACCTTCTTCTCCCTCATTCTTCACATCCAATCCATCACCCAGTTCTACCTCCTAAACATCTCTAAACTCTATCCACTTCTATATATCTTCACCACTTTGCCAAAGATACTGTCATCATCTGTCTTCTGGCCACTTCCATCCATACTTTTATCCCCCTCTGTAATGTTTTTCTTCTGTCTTATATCAAGTACTTTTTCAGAGCACTTACAATAGATGCAACTTTAAATTTCTTTGATGAAATATTTGATTCATGTCTACCTCCCCTGATACACAAGGTCTATGCAGGTAGGGACTGTATTTACCAACACTATATCAGTGTGGCCTAGAAGGGTGCCTAGTTAACAAATAAACGCTAAATGACTGCGTGCATGTCAAAGATCACAAATTTATTTATAGTCAAAAATAAAAAAGTGGCTATACGGTTCACTAACCATCATAAGGAGTACCTTATTTCACCATTTTACATTGCAACTCTGAAACTGAATACATCTTAGAGTTGACAATCTTTACTTGCTAATATTTTTTCCATAGTAGCTCATAAAATAATGATGTATCTTGGAATTTTTTTAAAAATCTCATGATTTGATGAAATCAAAATCTACTACAGTCAGTTCAAACCTGGTAACCTAGCCTCCCTTCACCTTTGGCCACCACCTACTCTGAATATTCAATAATTAAGAGCCTACTGGTTCCTCCACCAATGAGTTATTAAATCCATTCCTTTCTTCCATTCCTACTACAATAACACTAGATCTGCCTTACCTAAATTGCTCATTGCCTCATAGCTGAGCTCTTGTTCTAGATTCATTTATTTAAACATTCGTTTGGAATTCAACCAACACTGCACCTACTATGTGCAAGAAATGACAAAGTCAAAGCAGTCCAGTTACCTGCCCCTCCTTCTAATCTCTACCCCCTTACAATTCAGAATTTTGTTCATTTTATGCCTCAAGCTGGAATTACTTTCCGCCCAATTTCTACCTACCTAAACCCTACTTGCTACTTAAGTTCCAGATCCAATCTCATCTTCTTTGTGAAATCTTCCCCAGTTAATCTCTTTTCAACTTTAACATTCTAAAACACATAAAATCTAATGGATATACACCATATTTTCTGTTTCTTGAAGGCAAGGTTTACATCTCATACACTGTTAGAATGTAAGCTCCCTAACAGCAGGGCTTTTATCTGTTTTGTTCACTGTTTTATCTCCAGCACCTAGAAGAGTATGTGGGTACATAACCACTGCTCAGCAACTATTTACTGAATTAAGGCTCTTTATACATTCCAGGGTACAGAACAAGTGTTTACAACTATGTGAGCCAATCTTCACAGCGGGGAAAGTAAAGAACTAGACTAAATAACTTAAACTCTTTGAGCTTCAGTTTCTTCCTCTGCTAAATGTAAATAATGTTCAACAGTTCACTGAATTGTTATAACGAGTAAATGCAATAATGCTTTAATAGCATCTAGTGCAGAACTGAGGACAAAAGGATACTCTCAATTAACATTTTGATGATTCTGTGTTAATAGTTAAATAGTAAAAAGTATTCAATAAATGCCTACTAAATGAATAAAACTCAGGAAAAACATAAAAGGTTTGCATACCATTGAGCCTCTTATCAGTTATCCAGTAAAGAATTCCATGAATGGCCTTGGCTGGTGCGCCTCAGCTGGTGTAAACTGAAGGGCTGCAGGTCTGAATCCCGGTAGGGACTGTGTGTTCTGTCCGGGGTCAGGGAACACAGAAGGGGCAACTGATTGATATTTCTCTACACCTCTCTCCCACTCCATTCCCCTCTCTCAAAAATCAATAAGCATGTTCTCGGATGAGGATTAAAAAAAAAAAATTCCATGAGTGAATTAATTATGAAATATTTATGCTAAAACAATTTCTGATTAATTAGGAATAATCCCAATTTAACAGAATACAAGTACTTATATTTTATTGACACACATAGACTATATTTGCTTAAAGAAAAACAATAATTTTATTATTAGAATTTCTATATGCAATAATCAGAATAGAAAAGCTGCAAACTTACTTAGGTTACATGGTCCCCAATAAGCCAGGAACTACAGTAATTTCCGTCTACAAAACATTGTATACAGTTAATAGTATACAATGTTGTTTTACCAGATCTGTCAAAATATACAGAAATACCTCAAAAACAACTACAACAAATTAATTTTTTAATATATTTGCATTTTACAGGAAAAGAACATCAGTTAAATGGGTGTGTTTTTTTAATTTCTACTAAACTATACAATTCCGTACATTGGCTACTTTTTAACTTCAAACTATTTCTAAAATTTTACAGTGAATGAAGTGATAATTAATTCAACATAGCATCAGATTATTGGACTAATTACAAACTCTTCCTTGTTCAGGGAAGAAGCTTTATTAATGTGTGAATTGGACCATACACAGGTTTTACCTTTCAAAGGTTTTCCAATCCCTCTAGGCAATTTCAATGACTCAGAATCTATTAGGTTGGCCAAAAAGTCCATTTAGTTTTTCCGTAAGATGGGTTTAGTAGTGCTTAGATGTTTGTGTTTTTAACTTCATTGGAAACAATTTTGCTAGACTGTATTGTGAGGGCTGTCATATCACCATGCATTTTAAAAAAAACTTATCAAAATTGGTGAATTTTTGTGCAGCCATTTTATTTGAAGATGGAAGAAAATATGCAATACTATTGGCATATAATGATTATTTCTTCAAGCCAGGTAAAAATGCAACTGAAACACACAAAAAAGATTTGTGCAGTGTATTCAGAAGGTGCTGTGACTTATCAAACTTGTCAAAAGCAGTTTGCAAAGTTTCTTGATAGAACTGACATTTTGGCCAAATAAATCTTTGCCGTGTGGCTGTCCTATGTATTGGAAGATGTTTAGCAGCACCCTGGGCTCTATCCACTAGAAGCCAAGAGCAGGAGAGAGCCAACATGCTCAAAATATCCAAATCAATAAAGTTATTGGTGAAAATGAAAAAATGTGTTTTCCATGGGAAAAAAGTCATGAACTTTTTGGCCAACCCAATAATTACAAATCACTTAGCAATCAAAGAGGAAAGAGAATTCTCTTGAGTCTATCTACCAGTAACTGACACAAAATCACTGCAAAATTCCACAGGGGGCTTATGTTTAGGTAGGCAAAAAACAAAAAAAAAATCCTATCTTAATTAATTAATTAATTCTGATACAAAGAGATATGAGGCAACATAGTCTTCTCTGACTTACAGGGTAGTAACTAACTTCTTTTAGGAAAATAATCAAAACAAAGCAAAAAGGTAAGCCAAAGAAACCTTAACAAACATAAACCCAATAAGCAGACATGCTGAGTTGCCCACTGATGTTTCACCAATCATTAAGAATGTATGAGTCTCCAGCCTGAAAAGCCCTTGCATGTGGATAGAGGTGGAAAAGTTGAGGGTGAAGCAAGAACCAAATAAAGTGATTGAAAGTTAGTCTAGATGGGAAAGCATTAAAGGCCTGATGCAATAACGAAGGCCAAATAGGGGGGAAAGAGTGAGGAATGAGAAAACTGCGGTATCAGAAATCTGATTAGGGGTAAGGGGCTTTCTCCCCCCCTTTCTTTTATCTTCTTCAACTGGGAGACATAGGAAAGGAGTTAAATGGATGCGATAGTGCAGGGGACAAGAGGTCGTGCCTGGGACGCCTAAGGAAAGCCACAGGAAGAGAGGGAACAGCTGCCCACAGGAAGGCGCACCGTTTGTTAGCTCTGGAGCCCAGAAACGGCAAGCCAGAGGACAAATGACTCTAGAAAGAAGATATAAAGGAGGAGCCAAACCCCTTCGAGACTTCGAACTGCTGACCACAGGGTCTCCACTGAAGGCAGCCCCGCCAAGAGCCCCAAGAAACCCGGTCACTCGGGGACCAAGACACTAATTCCCAACCTTTTCCTGACTCCCCTAGCCTCAAGTCGACCCCCTCACCGAAACAGAACGGGAGAAGTATAAAAAATATACGGGAGCCACCAACCCGGGAAACGTTCCAGCTGTAGCGCCAGCCGCCACAAAAACAGACCGCACACACACAGACACTCCAACCTCAGCGCCCCGGCCACAGTCACCTCCAGTTCCCCGGCCACCGTAGTAAGAGGAACGGCCTCCCTATCAAACCCAATAAATCAGCCACTTCCGGGGTACTAACTTCCTTCGATTGGCCGCAACAAAAACAGCCGCCTACGAACTCTTGCTCCGCTGATTTCATCCATCCCTTGTTCCTCTGGCCACCGCAGCCACGAAAGTCACCAACAAAGCAAGTGCAGAACCAAGGGAAAGTATCCATCTGTAAGCGGTGTCTCTAATAGACAAACCGCAGTCTGCCTGCCATGAGTTCCCTTTGAACAATTGGACTTCAAGTCCCAGCACGCCATGCAACACCACGCCCTCTCTGTCGCAGGAACTACGAGGTCCAGTATGCCGTGCGCTTTTTCATTCTTCACTCTGTTTCCCTTGCCAGGAGACCCCAAATGCAATTTCAGAGGACCTATTAAATCCTTCAGACTAATGTAGACCTCCCTGCCAAGCCCCGCTTTGGCAAAAATAGCAGTATCCCTTCCGTCACCTATTGTGAAGGCACTCTAAATGAAGCCAGAGTTGGGACTATAGTAAATACTTTTTAAAATGTCAAGGAATGTGTGCACTCATTTTCTACTTTCAGATAATTTTCAAGGATTGAAACACTGACAGCATTTTATGAAATGAAAATTTTTATGCTCATTCATAAGGGGTGTTGAGAAAAATACTAAATTATTGCACAGTGTAATCTCATGTCATTTTGTAGTAGTACTGCAAGATCGTGTTGGAACAGGATAGATATGCTCCTGAATTGCATGGAAAATTGTCGTAAGAGTTAGAAGTAAAAAAATTAACAGGCTTACTACCTGACTATGGCACAACATGGGAAAGAAAACCTTTCAGAATGCAGAGTTTAAAATTTCAAAATTAAATTTGAAATGTTCAATTTTTAATGTATTAAGTGGTTTGAAATATTTTTTCATTATTCTCACAAAAACAGGTAACTAGAATATTTATGTTCTCTTATGTAATAGAACAACCAAGTAACGAATCACTCAAAGAGTATGGCAAAATCAACAATTTATTAGACTGAGTAAACAAAATTACTGTTTTTTTGCTTGATTAAATAGCCTGTGGTTTCATATTTTAAAACACAGAATTCTGTTTTGATTTCTTAGGACAGATGACATGCGTCTAACAAGCTGTGGATACCTTTTCATTACTTTTATTAAGACATGGATTAGAAGAATGAATATATATATTTTTTGATACTGTGCATTAACAGGCCATGAAAAACAATGCTTGGATTTGTCATAATAAACTACATGGTAATTGTACAAAATAAAAATATTTATACCACAAATACAGGTTTTCTATGGATTTATAGCAAAACAAACTTTAATTGGTTAGAAAACAGATTAGAACAATTTTCATTTTTACAACTTCCCATATAAGTCACAGAGGGAAATTATATTCTCTAACACTGACATGGCATCAGCTACCATACAAACTGCTTTTCAACTCCAATATGCTAAATTATGCAGCACTAGCAAGTAAATATTTAAAATCTATGATCATGGAAAACAATCTGTTGCTTTCCATACTCGTGCACCAAAACAACAGAGAGAAAACATTTCCTTTGGAATGATTCAGAAGTAATGCTAAACTATAATTAGGTTATCTGCTATTCATAAGTGTTTGTAGTAAATAAATATGTAATTGCATCCTCTTATTGGGGATATTATTAAGAAAGCTTTAAAAATATGCTAAATATTTGATACCCATATTTCTAAAGCAATTTCAGTGATCAATTGGGTGAAAGAGAGTTTAAAGAATACATAATTTATGTAACAGAATTTAGGTTTTTAAGAGATTCTTGCAGCTGTGGTGCTTAGCAATATTCTCTCCTGTAAATGTGTCTTTGGCTTTCCAATTCAGCCAATTGCCCATCACACAGGAGTTAAAATTGGACAACATGTTCCTTTCAGTTCAACAAATATTCCATGAGCGCTGCTAGGGCAAAGCTCTCTGCCTAGGCACTACAGTCTTTCTGAAGCACAGTTTTAATAATTAGGGAAGATTTAAAGGGAAATGAAAAGCAGGTAAGAGCTTTATCAGAATGGAAAATAAAGTATGTGTAACATCAGCTTTTTTTAGAGAGAGAGAGATGGAGAGAAACATCAATGTGAGAGATCAATATCGATAGGTTGCCTCCCATATGTGCCCAGAACGGGGATCAAACCTGCAACCTAGCCATGTACCCTGACCTGAAATTGAATCAGTGTCTTTTCACTTTGCAGGACAATGCCTAACCAACAGAGCCACATAGGCCAGGGATTTGAATTTACTTTTATTAGTATTTGTTTTATGCTGAATTTAGCTGTCAGACGTAAGTTTTTGTTTCTTCAGTTTCTTCCGGGATATCTTTTTCTTCTGCGCAACCTTCTCTTCTGCTTTAGGAATAATCTGCTCTTTTTCAACAGGATCATCTCAGTGCAGCAAGGAAAGCTCATGTATGGGTTAATCTGCTCAAGAGCTCTGTAAATTCTGTGTCCCATCTCGGGACCTTTGTTCACCTGGATGTGCTCAGTGACCAGAGAATCTACATCTAAACCCATTAAGTTCAGCACTATTCTCTGAATTTTTAAGCATGTGTAGCAAAAATTCAGCATTCTCTTTGGGCCACCGACCCAGTGTCCAGCCCCACTGTTTGGCCTGGGCACACCTACCAACTCCACTATTGTAATGATGGAATGGCACACATTACTTCTTGAAGTGACATACTTCAGATACTTGGTGGCTTTTCAGATATACATATCCTCCATGGCCTGGGCACCTATTAAAGTGTTCTTAAAGTGAACACAAAAATTTGAACCTCTTGATTTGCAGGATTTTGTGAGGTATTCTGGGTAAAGTGAATAATGAATCATTTTCAGGGGTCACCTCTGGCTGCTTTTGGAAGGAAGAAGAGCTGTAACATCAACTTTTAATAATCACTTATGCTCCCTGGCTGGTGTAGCTCAGTGGATTGAGCGTCGGCCTGCAAACCAAAGGGTCACCTGTTGAATTCCTCAGTCAGGGCACATGACTGGGTTGCAGGCCAGATCCCCAGTAGGGGGCGCATAGGAGGCAACCACATACTGATGTTTCTCTCCCTCCCTTTCTTCCTCCCTTCCCTCTGTCTAAAAATAAAATAAATAAAATCTTTTAAAAAATCACTTATGCATTTGGTTAATTGGAAATCTGTAATATCCCACATACCTTCTGAAAAGCAGGAGCCATATCTTTTTTTTTAATGTATTTTATTGATTATGCTATTACACTTGTACCAATTTTTCCCCTTCACTCCCTCCACCCCGTACACCCATTCCCTCCTGCAATCCCCCCAACTTAGTTCATGACCCTGGGTCATGCATGTAAGTCCTTTGGCTACTCCATTTCCTATACTGTTTTTAATGTCCCCCTGACTGTTCTGTACCTACCAATTTTCACTTCTTAATCCCTACACTTTTTCCCCCATTCTCTCCCTTCACCTTCCCAACTGATAACATTTCCAAATGATCTCCATATCTATGATTCTGTTTCTCTTCTGCTTGTTTGCTTAGTTTGTTTTTTAGATTCAATTGTTGGTAGTTGTGAATTTATTGCCATTTTAATGTTCATAGTTTTGATCTTTTTCTTAAGTAAGTCCCTTCAACATTTCATGTAATAATGGCTTGGTGATGATGAACACCTTTAGCTTTACCTGGTCTGGGAGGCACTTTATCTGCCCTCAAATCTAATCTAGGTTGTAGGTCCTTGCTTTTCATCACTTTGAATGCTTCTCGCCAGTCCCTTCTAACCTGCAAAGTTTCCTTTGAGAAATCAGCTGACAGTCTTATGGGAACTCCTTTGTAGGTAACTCTCTGCTTTTCTCTTGCTGCTTTTAAGATTCTCTATCTTTAAACTTTGGCATTTTAATTATGATGTGTCTTGGTGTGGCCCTATTTGGGTCCAACTTGCTTGGGATTCTCTGTGCTTCCTGGACTTGTATGTCTATTTCCTGTGCCAAATTAGGGAAATTTTTCATTATTTTTCAAACAACTGTTGAATTTCTTGCTTTCTCATCTCTTTCCAGCACCATATGATTCAAGTGTTGATATGTTGAAGTTGTCCCAGAAGCTCCTCAGCCTATCTTTGGTTTTATTTTGGATTCTTTTTTCTTCTTGCTGTTCTGATTGAATGTTTTATTCTTCCTTATGTTCCGAATCATTGATTTGATTCTCAGCTTTATCTCCTCCAGCGTTGGTTCCCTGTCAATTTCTCTTTATTTCACTTAGTGTAAACTTCATTTCTCCCTGGGTCTTTTTATGCTGTTGAAGTACCCAGTGAGTTACTCGAGCACTCTAGTGACCAGTGTTTTGAACTCTGCCTCTGCTAGATTGCTTATCTCCATTTTGCTTAGTTCTTTTCCTGGAATTTTGTCCTGTTCTTTCATTTTCATGTTTCTTTGTCTCCTCAATTTGGCAGCTTCCCTGTGTTTATTTCTACATATTAGGTAGAGCTGCTTTGACTCCCTGTATTAGTAGCATGGCCTGTGTAGAAAAGTGCACTTGCAAGTTGGATGGGGCAGAACCTTAGGTAATCACCGGGGGAGGACAACCCATGTGCACCAGGTTGATGGAGTCTCCGATATGGTGTCTCCATTCTGTGCCTCTGTGTCAGGGGAGGGCTCAGAAAAGGGACAGTGCCGCTGCCTGGCCTCTGGAGTTTTGTCCAGGAGGAAACTGCCCCCAGCACTTCCTCCCTGTATGCTACCAGTGCCCTTCTAGCTGCTGCCCTGGTGCTGGAGCCCAGAGGGAGTGAATCCTAAGTCTGATGTGGTCCCTTTAGGAGGAGACTCCTAAGAATCCTGCAGTTTCTTCTACTGCCCCAACCTCCACTGGTTTTTACAGCCAGAAGTTATGAGGATTTATCTCCTGGCACTGGAACCTTGGGCTGGGTGGTCTGCTGTGGGTCTAGGATCCCTTGCTCCCAAGGTATCCCTCCTGATTTTGTCCACCATATTTGGATGTGGGACTGCCTATTCCACATCTCTGCCAGTCTCTACATCTCTGCCTCTCCTACCAGTCTGGATGAATGTGATTTCTTTAATTCCTTGGTTGTTAGACTTCCATACAGCTCAATTTTCTGCTGACTCTGGCTGAGATTTGCTTTGTAGTCTAGTTGTAATTTTTGCTGTGATTGTGCAAGGTGGTGAACTGTGTTTACCTATACCTCCGTCTTGCCAGTAGCCACATCTTAAACACCTGTGTCTCTCTGAGCCCTAAGCACAGAACTTTGTACAGAGTGACTGGCACTCCATAAGTGTTTGGGGGAGTTCAGTGATGTCTGAGGCCCTGAATCTTCCTTGTCATTCATATGATGTAGTTTTAACGTAAGCTATTACTTTTAAAATTAATAATTCAGATTATATAATAAAATAGCTATTAAAACCAGAATATTTGATTAATCAGAATGTTACGTTCAGAAATAACGAAAGGCAGCAATTTGCTGCTATGTATGTATATGTGTGTGTATGTATTAAAAAAAAGCCCTTTCTAAAATGTCATCATATCCCATGCATATAATTTAAAAGCATATTACCCATTCTAGAAGCATATAAAATATAACAGAACTTCAGATTTTTGTTAGTAAACTTTTAGTCCTTAACTTCTACCTAGTATACTTCTTATCCATCTCCCTCCGAGACTTAGGAAAAGATGAAGGTTCTGTTTGATAAGTAAATGTGTACAATGAATGCCTGATCAAAGATACTACTTTGAGATGAATTGAACTCAGCCTTGATGAGGTGAATACTTTGTAGACTTTGAAAGGCTAAAAAATTATTTTAGGTAAAATTTGGCGAAACCTTTCCTCCTTTCCAAGTGACTTTATTTCTATCACCTCACCTGTGTCTTCAGCCTCTCTCTCTCCACTGCCCCCTTTACCTCTGCCTACAGATTCCCATAATATTCACCGGATTCCCATAATTTTGAAAGCATCTTCAGTGGACTCAGCTTCCCTCATAAATGCAATGTTATTCTATCCTCTTTTTCCATTCATAGTCACACTTCACAGGTGCTACAAGTAAACTTTAACCTTGAAATGCAGCCCAGGATCCATTCACAGCTAGTGTTTATTAAACACAGCACTGTGCTAAATCCTGGAAACATGAAGAGAATTCAGATAAGAAATTTATGGTTCCCCAATACAGTGTGATAAATGTTATGATAGAGGTATGGCCAAGGTATTATGAGAAAAAAGAGTATCAGTCACTCTAAAATTGAGGGATCCCAGAGGAGAGAATACTGATATAGCTTAAATGATAAAAGTAATTGTTAACTGGCGTCAGAAGAAGGAAGTTCAACCAGCTGACGATAACACATAAATTTATTACAGCTGGAGCATGAGAGCGGGGCAGTGGTAAAATATTAGGCTGGAAAGACAGACTGAAGCTATTTCATAAAGGGGTCTTGTATACTCTGATAAGAATATTGGACTTTGACCTAGTCATAAAAGCAACCATTAGGGAATGATATACTTCGATTGCAATTTAGGCTGCTGGTTACAGTATTATGGAGAATGGTTTTGACTGGAAAGACCAGTTGTGAGATTGTTTTTATATTTCAGGTTTTTAAAAAGGTGATACTGAAATAGTGCTAAGGAAAGAGAAAAAAAATGGACAGAAATATTAGGATAATAGAATCAAGATAAGATGTGAGAAAAGAAGGAATCAAGAGACACTCTCAGGTTCCTGTTTTTCAACTTTCCATGTGTTGAGTTGGGAAAGCCCTGGAGTTGTCAGGTAGCCATGCCCAGGAGGCAATTAGATTTGGTGCTTAAAAGGAAGATTTGAGCTGAGTGTTTACCTTGGGGAGTCATCCGTTTTAGATGACAGTTGAAACAGTGGGCACAGATAAGATTGTGACCTAGGTGGATGGGAATCTGAGCTAGTAACCAGCCAGCCAAAATGTGTCATAGATGAGGTAAAGCGAAATATGCATACATCATGAAATTTTTTAAGTAGCAGGATTTTTACATTAAAGCAAAGGATTACTGAATTACATAACACTAAACAAGGAGGAGAGAGCTGAACTCATCTCTGGATGTGGTGTTCATGAATAAATGAAACCAAAAAGACCAAAAAAAAAAAAAGCAAAAATTCAGGAAAGTTACAGGGTGATGGAGTTTTCAGAGAAGAGTCAGTGTTCCTTAAGGCCACGAAGTGAAACAAAAATTCTGTAAGAATAAGGATGCAGCAAATAAGAGCATCGGAAAGAATGGAAATATTTTGATGGGAGAAAAGTAGTGGGAAATTGGGTCTTGAGAAAGGAAGCACAGGTGAGAACATAAAAAGAAAGATAATGATGAAGGATGACAGGGATATGAGATAGTATTTCTAGCCCCAAGGTTTCGAAACAGAAATCCTATGTAAATCTGTGGTTGACCCTAACCCATGTGCGTAGCTTTTACTAATCTTGACAGAGGAGAGTATAACTGACTTGCTTACAACACTCACATTGTTCCCCTGTAATGGAAGTCACCCTCCTCCTCAAAGCCAAGAACTTCAGGAAAGGGATACTTTCCCAAGCCCTACAAGCCCTACAAGGCATAAATTATGATTTACCTAAAGTTTAGACCCTAAATCAAGCATTGTGACCCACTTTCTTTTTTTATAATTTTTTTTATTGATTGATTTTAGAGACAGAGGGAGAAGGGGAGAGAGAGAGAGACATCAATTTGTTGTTCCACTTATTTATGCATTCATTGTTTGATTCTTGTATGTGCCCTGACCAGGGATCAAACCTGCAACCTTGACATAAGGGGACAATCCTCTAACTAACTGAGCTTACCGGGCCAGGGCTGTGGCCCACTTTCTTGGTTTAGACATGAACATGTGACATAATTCCAGGCAATAAGATGTAAGGGGGAATCTGCTGGGGGCCTTCTGGGACAAGTTTTTCTCCCAGATGAAAAATAGTTCACACTGTACACCCACATCATAGCAGCATTATTCACGATAGCTAAAAGGTGGTAACAGCCCAAGTGTCATCAACAGATGAAAGGATAAACAAAATACAGTCTATAGATACAATGGAATATTATCAGCCTTTAAAAGATAAGAAATTCTGACACATGCTACATCATGGTTGAACCTTGAAGGCATATCCTGGGTGAAGTAATCCAGTCACAAAAAGACAAATACTATATAATTCCACTTATGTGAGGTACCTAGAGTAGTCATGTTCAGAGACACACAGTAGAATGGTGGTTACCAGGGGCTTAGAGTACGGAGGAATGGGGAGTTCTTATTTAATGGGTATAGAGTTTCAGTTTTATTAGGTGAAATAAGTTCTGGGGATGGATGGTGGTTATTGCTGCACAACAATATTAATGTACTTAATGCTACTAAACTGTACACTTAAAATGGTTAAAACAGTAAATTTCATGTTATGTGTATTTCACCACAATAAAAAAAATGCAGAAAAAATCAGTGCATGCCAAGACAACCCAATGGCAAAAAAAAAAAAAAAAGAAAAAGAAAAAGAAAAGTCTCTTCAACATGCAAAGGAATAAAATTGGATTCCTACTGTTACCGAATGTGGACCCATTTGGGGGAAGGGGGACCAAGACACTGTTTCCGAATTGATGTCCCCTTCCCTAGGGTCCATTGTTCTAGGTACTTTGCCCACCGCCCTTAGAAATTATGGCTCTCAATGGCAGAGTTTGGTGAAAGGGAAAGGAACTATTTATTCAAAAGTTATGCAGGGTTTTGAATAATGGCTAAATATCGCCCGTTAACTTGTAGAGGGAATCAAGACTGATATCAAAGATGAAATGCTGTTTGCCCTGACTAATGCTGTAAATGCTTCTCTCCCACCTCTGTAAGCCCTTTCGCGCCAAATCTATACCACGCCTCCCGAGACCCTCCCTACTTGGCCCAGCATAAAAGGAGTGCGGGGCTATTGTTCTGGGCTCAGAATTTGGAGTCTGTCTCCTCTGGGCCCGTGCACGTAAATAAAGATCATTCTCCTAAACCCCTCAGTGTCTGGTCGTTTCATTTTTCCATAACAGAATCTCAAAATCCCTTTAAAACACCCTCCAACACACACACTCCTGCTTTTCCTCCCCTTTGCCCAGTCACGCCAATCAAGCCAGGCAGGCCAGGCAGGGGCACCGTCCTTCAGGAGAAAGAGCAGAAGTCCAGAGCTCAGCTACGCAGGTCTCTCATGAATGGTTCCCAGGGCCATCAGCTGTGTCACCACAGTCTCCGGTTCTTAATCCAAAGCCACGGGGCACCTTCTCATGGCCCACTAGCAAGAGTCCTTTCTCCCCTTTCCTTCCTGCTTGGTCTTTGCATTGTTCCCCCATGGGGCGGAGCAAACCATCTCCCAGCTCTCCTAGGCAGGCGCAGGTGCTGTAACCAGGGCAGCTGCCTCCCAGTTACATCCTGGGTTTAAGTTATGCAAATCTTCCTAGTTAGCCTTGTTGATATGCAAAATAACCATCTCTGCATTTGAGATATGAAGCTATCCTGCTGTTATTGACATGTAAATTGCTCTCAATGGCCCTGCACCATGTCAGGTATGGAACTGGCCTGTTATTGATAATGCAAAGTAACTCTGAAAGGCCGTGCTCCTTGTCTCCCATCCCCACGGTTGCCCACCTTGGGGTGGGGGAGGGAGAATGTCCTATATTTTTCTTGGACACCCCGCATTCTGGACACTGTTACAAATCCCCCTTTGGGGGGCCCCAGCTGGACCCTGTTAAACTACGTCATACTATATTCAAAAATTAACTAAAAATGGATCAAAGATGTAAATATAGAAAACTTAAAATGATAAGCTCTTAGAAGAAACCATATGAGTAAATCTCCATGCCCTGGACTCAGCAATGGCTTCTCAGATACATTACCAAAAACATAAGCAAAGAAGGAAACATAGATAAATTGAACTTCATCAAAATTTAAAACTTCCATGCATCAAAGGATACTATGAAGAAAATGAAAAGACAAACTAAAGAATGGGAAAAAATATTTGCAAATTATATATTTGCAAAGGGTCTAGTATTCAGAATATATAAAGAATCAATAGATTCTTACAGATCAATAACAAAAAGACAACAACACAATTAAAAGATGGCCCCCCTGGCTGGTGTGGCTCAGTGGACTGGGAGCCAGACTGCGAACCAAAGGGTTGTCGGTTCAATTCCCAGTCTGGGGCATATGCCTGTGTTGCAGGAGAGGTCCCCAGTGGGGAGTGGGGGGGGGGGGCAGCCACACATTGTTGTTTCTCTCCCTCTCTTTCTCCTTCCCTTCCCCTCTCTAAAAATAAATAAATAAAATCTTTAAAAAAAAAAAGATTGGTAAAGGACTTGAATAGACATTTCTCTGAAGGACATATACAGATGGCCAGTAAGTAGATGAACAGATAGATGTTCAACATCTATCTAATCATGTTTTAAAATAACTAATATATATTTTATGTTTATACCTAGATTTTATACATTTAAAAGTAATATACAATATTTAAAATTGCAAAATGTTTCTCAGCCATTGTATTAGTTATATATTCTGTATAACAAACTACCCATCTTTTAGTGGTTTTAAAAAACAACATTTTTTATTCTTACAATTTTTGTGGGTTAGGAACCTGGGCATGACATTGTTGGGTCGTCTGCCTCCTGGTCTCTGACAAGGCTGCAACCAAGGTGACGGACATGGCATCTGATGACATGACTGGGGAAGAATGTGCTTTCAAGTTCAAGCAGTGGTTGTTGGTAGGATTCAGTTCTTTGCAGGTTGTTGGACTGAGGGGCCTTAGTTCCTCCCTGGCTGTTGGCCATAGCCACTCTCAGTTCTTCACCCCATGAGCCTATTCCACAATAGCAACCTTCTTTCCTCAGAGCATGTAAGCCGAGGAAGCAATAGAAACAGTGCGCGGGCAAAAAGGAAGTCAGTCTTCAAACCCAATCATGAAATCAACGTCCCACTCCTTTTGCTCTCTTCCACTTATAAGAAACAATTCACTAAGTCTAGCTCACACTCAAGGGGAGATGATTACATAAGGGCATATATTCAAGTGGGTGGGACTCATTGGAGGCCATTTTAGAAATATCTACCACAGTCACCACACAGAATGGCTGCAAATACCATGCTAATTCATAAGTACCTTGGAACCACAAATTGGAATAAGAACAAAAGCAAGACAGTGAATGCCTAGCTGTATTGCAAAGTGATTCTTTGCTATGTAAGAATCTATTGCATACATAAATTGTGTGAAAATAGATTTGGTAAAAAGTCTTTTCTCCCATCTAAACATTTCGCCACTCAAATCCATGCCCTGAAGCAGTGTTTCTTTGCTGTTGCCACCAGCATTACAGCATTTGAACACAGCTGCTTTTTGTGGGGCAAGAGATGTGGTAAAGCATTTCCCTGGGGCCTAAACAATGTTAGTCATGAGAACGGATGTTTGGCAAGTGGGGTTGCACTGGATTAGTGCTGAAAGTCAGGCTGAGAATGAGAAGGATGCTCTTGTGTTTTTAGTATGATTTTTGCAGGTATGTTACATATGTGGCCTCTAAAGCATGGGGACACAAAATGGTGGTTCCTTTTCCTTAGCACTGGTGGCAGAACTGATGCATTTAAGGGAGAAAAGTAGTAAGAAAAAAGAAAAATGCTTTAAAATATCTAAAGGCAAGCATTGTTCACATTTTGATCCGTATTTTTTGATACCTTTTTCTATAGTTTTTATTTGTTTGACAGAGTCGTGATTATTTTACCAGCATAATTGTTAACCCAACTCTTTTCAGTTGCCATTAAAACATAAAGTGCATTTCCATGTTATTCTGAAATATTCCTAAACATTTTTTTTTAACCATGCTCTTTTTTTCTACCTTACACTCTTTCTAAGGAAAGACAGCAAGTTAATACTACTCATAAACATTACATCTGTTAGTCTAAATTCTAACCTGGCCCAATTTCAGATTCTTCTGAATCTAAAAATAGTTTCTCTCTCCCTCTCCCCCACCCTCTCTCTCCCTCTGTCTCTCTCTCTCCCCCTGTTGGTCTGTCTGTCTCTCTTGCTCTCTCGCTCCCTCTCTTGCACAATAAAAAAATTAACTATTTTGAGTGTTTGGAGACTCAAGAATTCAGTGGTCTCGAGGCAGAGGAAAAGAGTCTAATAGTGGCAGTTTGTCACTTGACCTAAAAGCAAAGTCTCAAACTTTCAATTAGAGGAACGTTCAGGAAAAGGCTACTCACTTAATATTAATATTAAGTTGATATTAATATTAAAACTTGATATCACAAACGTTTAAATAAAATTATTAAAACATTAAATGCATATATTTTAAAATAAAAAGGTACTCAGAAGAGAACTCCTCTTGATATTTATTCTTTATTTCTCTCCAAAACACAAAAGCTGGAAAGGATCATGTTTATTAAGTCCCAGTACTTCAGTGCAAATGTCAACATAGTGAAAAAGACAGGTAATGTCTTAGAATTATTATTTAAAAAGATTCGACTGCAGACTTCTTGAAAAGGTCTTGGAAACCCCAGAAGTCTGCAGACCACACTTTGAAAGCTATTGCTTTAAACTCTTAATCATTTACATCTTAACAAATACCTGATATATTCTAGTTTCAGCTCTACATGTTGTCTGTCCTTATGGTAGGGCTGAGGAAAGTGAAGCTGAGAGAAGTTCACTGGTTTGCTCAGGATCCCATAGGTATAAGGGAGAGAATTAGGATCTGCATCTAAAATTACCTAAATCTAAATCCCAGGCTCTCCCTCTACTTTATATTCCTTGGATAACATTGCTTATTTTCTGTTTTGCAAAATATAGTACTTGAAGTATTTGTTGCACATCTCCCCTCAGCAGGGTGGTCAAGGGTATATGTGGATTCCAAAAGACCTGTTTTTCCTAGTTATAAAAGTAACAGAGGTATACACCTGAAGCGGATATAAAACATTATTGAATGTCAAATGTAATGGAAAAAAATGTAACAGATAATATTTTGAATAAGAAGACCCCCGAACTCTTTCAATACAAAATATATAGACAATATACACTGAGTGAAAAGTAGAAAGAAGAAGAAAAGGAAGAGAAGAAGGAAGGAAGGAAGGAAGGAAGGAAGGAAGGAAGGAAGGAAGGAAGGAAGGGAGGAAGGAAGGAAGGGAAGGAGGGAGGGGAGTGAGGGGGGAAGGAGGGACGGAAGGAGGAAGAGTGGGGGAAGGGGAGGAGAGAGGAGAGCCATGGGCAAATGTAACTATCTTGCTATCTTATGCTGGAATGTTGGTAGAAAATAAAAGGGCTCAGGGTGGGTTTTATAGATTTTCAGATTTTGTAATTTGGGCCTGCCTTCACTGAGGCCTGGAGTTATACTCCATGTATGGTAGGGAGCCTCAAGTTGAGAAATTGCTATAAAGTGAATCAAAGAACCAAAACATCTCCCCCCACCCTACAGCTTGGACAGTAACACTTGAAACTACCTACCCCCTCCCTCCCCACATATACCACTTACTCTGGATTAATATGAATTTACTATTTCATTGTCTCTTTAACCTTGTTTTACGTGTATATCTGTTTAAAGACACATTATGTAATATATATTATTGATTTATTAACATTGAACCCATGGCCAACATACTATAACTCATGCCTTGAATGAAGCTTTTTAACCCAGGTATTTTCTCTGTAAGACACATCACAGCCTCTAGCACTTAAGAACACTAGATACAGCACTTTAACACTAACTTGGGGGCCATTTCAAACAACAAAATTGCCAACAAGAAGCCCAAGAATGTGTAAAATGAAAAACGTAGCAATAAACATACTGCAAAAGGGACACTCGTTTACCATGTGAGAGCTGAAACAAGAAGGCAAAGTGTGACCTTTTTTGACATCAGCTGGGAATGTGGGCAGAGAACTCCTATTTTTCACAGTTCCATGCATGAGCATGTCCACGAATGACAGAGAAAGAGCCATGACTGTGGGTTTTGGGATCATGAACAAATTATAGCAAGTAGGTGAATTTTGTAACTATGGAACCTGCAAATAATGAGAATTGACTGCAATTATCAAACTTTCCCAAAAGAATACACCCTAAATCAGGCCACCACAAAATTCCTATTGTTTAAGATGTGGTCACAATCCAGTTAAAAAAACACAGAACAACTTATCATGAGTGAAATAGCAAACACAAGTACTTAGAAACCCATGAATATCTGGAAATATAATTGTTTGATAGGGCCTATGAAATAAGAATATTTAAAGTGATTTTTAAAATAAAAGAAAGGAGAAAAATCATATTGTTTTAAAAAACAGATAGACTTGAAGAAGGCTAGACAGCATTTCTAGAAATAAAAATGTAGGACTGTGGCTCCAAGATGGTGGCCTAGGTAAACACAACTTGCCTTCTCACACAACCACATCAAAACTACAACTAAACTATAGAACAACTACCACTCAGAACTGGCAGAAATCGAGTTGAATGGAGGTCCCGTAACCACGGAATTAAAGAAGAAACCACATTCACACAGACTGGTAGGAGGGGATGAGGCATGGAGACATGGAACAGCCTAGTCCCACACCCATGTGTGGCAGATAAAAATCAGGAGGGATATCTTGGGAGTGAGGCGCCCCAGCCCCACACCAGGCTCCCCCGCCCAGGGTTCTAATACCAGAAAGATAAGTCCCTGCGGCTTCTGGTGTAAAACCCATTGGAGATTGTCTATGGAAGAAACTGCTAGATCCCCAGGCAGTTCCTCTTAAAGAGTCTGCATGTGGACTTACTCAGGCTCACTCCTCCTGAGTTGCAGCAACAGGACAGCAGCTTGAAAGGCACCAGTGGAATATGGGGAGGAACTAAAGTGTCTGTCATCGGGGTGAGAGCTAGGGGACAGCTTTCTCCCAAACAGAACTCATGGCAGAGGCCATTGCTCCTCTTCTGAGCCCTCCCCACACAGAGCTACAGAGCATGGGGGGCACCGTATCTGAGATGCCATCAACATGGCTTACAGTGTTTGCCCCTCCCTGGCGATTCGCTGAGGCTCTGCCCCACCCAACTTACTGTTCCACCCAAGTGGCAAACAGTGGCTTTTCCTATGAGTGACTTGTCTTGGCTCATGCTTCTAATCTTCCCAAACCCTCTCCAACAAGTAGCGGGTGGCCTTAGCAAGGCCCCATACCTTGCTAAAAGACCCCAGGCTAGGCAGCAGCTGGCCTTGGTTCACAACCTGACCTCACTAGGGCACCTCCAAGACAAGCACAAGAAGTAGCCACTGAAATTGATTTATAACTTATGCCAAGTGGCCCTAGACAGTACATAAGTGGGCACCAGAGCCCCGCTGAAGTAAGCCTGTGCTGTGGAGTGGGCCCCCAAACAGCTGATTCTCCATGGAGGGTGAAGGCTGGTGGTTAGTGGTCACAGTCAGTCCTTACAGCTATAAATCCCTCCCATTGACCTACCAACAGCAATCAAGGCTCAACTATAAGAAGAGGGTATACTCAACCCACAAGGAGGGTGCACCTCGAATACCCAACATGGGCGATAGGGGAGGCTGTGCCTCTGGACCCTACAAAACATCTACTACATTAGTCCACACTACTAAGACAGGAAGTCATGGCAGCTCTACCTAATACATAGAAACAAAGAGAGAGGCTGAAAAAATGAGGAAACAAATATGGCCCAAATGAAAGAACAGAACAAAACTCTAGAAAAAGAACTAAACAAAGTGGAAATAAGCAATCTTTCAGATGCGGAGTTCAAAACGCTGATTATAAGGATGCTCAAGAAACTTAGTGAGGACTTCAACAGCATAAAAAATGTCCAGTCAGAAATGAAGGATACACTGATTGAAATAAAGAACAACTTACAGGAAATCAACAGTACAGTGGATGAAGCGAAGAATCAAATCAATGATTTGGAACATAAAGAAGCAAAAAAAGACCAACCGGAGAAACAAGAAGAAAAAAGAATCCAAAGAAATGAGAATAGTATAAGGAGCCTCTGGAAAATATTCAAGTGTTCCAACATTCACATCATAAGGGTTCCAAAAAAAGAAGAGAAAGAGCAAGAAATTGGAAATCTATTTGAAAAAATAGTGACGGAAACCATCCTTAATTCGGTGAAGGAAATAGATGTACAAGTCCAGGAAGCAAAGAGAGTTCAAATCAAGATGGATGCAAAAGGGCCCACACCAAGACATATCACAATTAAAATGCCAAAGGTAAAGAGAGAATCTTAAAAACAATAAGAGAAAAGCAGGTAGTCACCTACAGGGAAGTTCCCATAAGACCAGCTGATTTCTCGAAAGAAACTTTGCAGGCTAGAAGGATTGGCAAAAATATTCAAAGTGATAAAAAGCAAGGACTTAAAACCAACATTACTCTATCCAGCAAAGCTATCATTTAGAATCAAAGAGCAGATAAAGAGCTTCCTAGACAAGAAAAAGCTAAAGGAGTTTATCATCACCAAACCATTACTATATGAAATGTTAAAGAGACTTAAGAAAAAGGAGATCAACCTATGAACAATAAAATGACAATAGGTACATACATACAAAAATTGAACCTTAAAAAAATAAACAAGCAGAACAGAAACAGAATCATAGACACAGAGGATGGTTCGATGGCTGCCAGATGTGAGAGGGTATTTGGGGAAATAGGTGAAAAGGTGACAGGATTAAGAAACACAAATTAGTAGTTACTGAATAGTCATGGGGATTTAAGTAGAGTTTAGGAAATGGAGATGCCAAAGAACATATATGCATGACCGAAGGACATGAACAATGGTGTGGGGATTGTCTGATGGAAAGGGGGATGCTGGGTGGAGGGGATCAAAGGGGGAAAAATTGGGACAACTGTAATAGTATAATCAATAAAATATAATTAATTAATTAATTAATTAATTAAAAAATAGAAATACGTACTTTTCAAAAAAGATATACTAGTGATCAATAAGCACATGAAAATATGCTCAACAACTATAGTCATTAAGGAAATACAAATCAAAATGATAATTAGATACCACTCTGGCTGGTGTGTCTCAGCTGATTGAGTGCTGGCCTGTGAATTGAAAGGTCACTGGTTCAATTCCCAGTCAGGGCACGTGCCTGGGTTGCAGGCCAGGCCCCTGGTTAGGGGCATGTGAGAGGCAGCTGATTGATGTATCTTTCACACATTAATGCTTCTCTCCCTCTCTTTCTCCCTCCCTTCCCTTCTCTCTGAAAATAAATAAATAAAATCTTTTTAAAAAACTATAATGAAATACCATTCACACCACCTAGAAAGACTATAATAAAAAAGGAAATAGCCCTGGCTGGTGTGGCTCACTGGATTGAGTGCCAGCCAGCAAACCAAGGGGTTGCCAGTTCTATTCCCAGTTGGGGCACATGCCTGGTTTGCGGGCCAGGTCCCCAGTAGGGGGCGCATGAGAGGCAACCACACACTGATGTTTCCCTCTTTCTCCCTCTCTTTCCCTCTCTAAAATAAATACATAAAACCTTAAAAAAAAGGAAATAAACAATGGAGTAAATTAAATAAAAAACTCAGTGGAAAGCTTAAACGGTGGACTACACAGTTGAAAATAAAATTAATACACTTGAAAATAGATCAGAAAAATGGCTATTCTAATCAATGCAAAAATCAAAAACAGAAAATCACAAAGAAAATCTAAATTAAAATTCATAATCCAGTTACCAAGTGGTAAATGTTTGTTAATATTCTTGTATATATCCTTCCCTATATACATACATTTAGCATGTGTATACATATATAATATAAAATATTATAGCTTATTTTGATTCAGTGATTTGCTTTGAACATTTTCCAGTTAATAACTCTGCTTCTTTAATTGATTGCATTGTATTCTATAGACATATTATAATTTACTTAGCTACTCCCCTGTATAAACTATTTGTTTCCAAATTTTTTATTTAATAAATATTACTGTCCTACTTATTTTGTACATATATTATATATATTCAGTAAATATACTAAAACACTGAATTGTACACTTCAAAAGAGTGAATTTAGTAATATATAAATTATATCTCTATTTTTAAAATAAACAAATACAGATAAAAGGACAGATTTGGCGATGGAGAAGAAAATGAGTTACCTTTGAATATGTTAACATCTTAAGTCTTAGGTACCTCCAGAATATCACAGTTAGACACTCCAAACAGACATTTGGAATTACTTTACTACAGTTCTGGAGAAAAACCAAAAGTTGTGTGAGTTTTGAAACCATTGAAAAGGTGAGATCATGTAGGAATAGCAGAACAGTTCAACAGAATGGGTCCTAAAACACAGCATACCAAGCTCTCTGGGCATGACTTGGCAACTCCTCCAGGCTGATCTCTCATCACTCTGTGTCTCAGATTTTTTTCTCAATAGTGAATTACATTTATTCATTAAACAAATATTTATTAATGTCCAATATGGAATGAGGACAGGAGTAGGGAGAGTGAGTAAGCAGACATAGCCCCTGACTTGCAGCCTAGAAAAGTAAACAAGCAATTGTATTTTAGTGTGGTTGGTGCTTTGACTAAGGGAACAAACTAAGATATGATCCCCTTCTTTCTACATTAGGCTGAACTAAGTGTCTCTCCATCATGGTCTCAGAGCACCCTTTGCATGTGTTAATTAACTTACCACATTATTTATACTAAAAGGTATCTATGTTTGCATTTTCATCCTAACTAACTGTAACTTTCTCAAATTTGTCTTAGCATCTCTGTAAGCCATAACAATGCTGATTACATAATATGAATTCAATAGACTTTTTTTTTCTGGTTATGGCTAAGAGTATAGACTCTACAGTCAAATTACTTGAGTTGGAATCCAAGTTCTGACACATTAGTTGCCTGACTTTGGGGCAAAAGATCTAGCTTTCCTGTGCTCATCTGCAAAATAAGAATAATAACAACACGTACCTTACAAGGTTGTTGTGAAGACTACAAAAAATTAATATAAGTAATGTACATGAACCAGTGCTGGACATATATTATTTGCTCCTATTATACTGACTAAATAAACCTCGTATATCTTGTCATCATCATTCTTAGTGTAATAGTCAAATTGACCAAATTTCAAAGAACAATTCCTAAACATGGTTATTTGTATTTCAAGATATCTTCTTTCATGCCAAGTATAGCATGAAGGTTGGTCAGATTAAATTTATCCAGAAAGTTGATCACAGTACTGTTATAGAAGTATATTTGGCATAGAAACCAAATGAATAAAACTGATTTCAATGAACTACCAGTAGATGGCTCTCTTAATTTATTTTCAGTTCAGATTTGTGCTTTTAAGTCTCAGGTCACGCCATCAAAAGACCCCAGGAATAGGGTAGAAATGGCTTTTCAAGGATTATCTAATTCATTAGTCTCTCTTCTGGTAGGATTTGCAATCGACATTTGTAAATTCATTTGCAGAGGTACCTCTTCGGTTGTATAGTTAACAGGGGTGGGAGGGTGTTTTTTTGTTTGTTTGTTTTTTAATTAATACAACATAAGGGACCACTTTTGGAAAAATTTTTATTGGAACCTAAGTTTTAACTACTTTTATCTGTTATCATAGATGGATGAACATAATTTATCTCTTTTTTCATTATTGACATAATGTATTTCTTAAATTTTCCTTGGAAAATGTTTTATTTTTTCTTGCTGTTTCATTTCTTTATTATAACTTTAGACCAATCTAATTCTTCCCTCTGTTTTTCTCTGCATTATAAAGCTAAGTGGTGACATCAAAGTCTATATTTTCTTTAATATATCAATTAGGTATTCAGGACCTTTGTATTCCCACACCATTTTACTTTTATTTTATTGTGCTATGATTTTGGGGGTATTTATTAATTTTGATTTATTAATTTTACTATTGTTTCTCAAATGTTTGGAGAATAAAGCTATACTATATTTATATAGATATTTGTTGCTGTGATACATCCAGATATTCACTAGTTAAATCTTATAACCTCTAGAGTTTATAGCTCTATCACTGTTCCTGAAAAGTTCTAAAACTTCTTTCCTAAGACTATGTCTCCAAACTCCTGCGTAGATCTGTGCTCTACAGTTCTGTTCCACCCTAGGCCAACCCAGGAGGGAAGCTCAGTATCTTCACTGCTTTCACAAAAAACCTCCTTGCTCAAGCACTTGATGAAGATCTGCAGTCCTAGAGAGGGGTCACAAGGCCAGGTGGCTGGTCTTTCTTAATTGAAAGAGTCATATGATTTCACTTCATATTTACTTTTCTCCATTTCTTCCCTATCTATTCAGAATTAAAAAATAAATTCAACCCTTTTCTTCTGGCCAAGAGCCAGACCTTCTCAAGTTCCTCAGACTCCTCAACTGATCCCCCAGGTACCTGTAAAGCTGGGATGACCCCTCAGATATGTTTTGAATAAAGGCAAGAGGCAAGGCCTTGGTATCCTTCATTGATCAGGCTTTGGAGGCAAGCTGCTCCCAGGGAGGAGGCACACCCCTAAGGGAGGTGGCTCCCTTTCTCTAAGGTCAAGTCCCGGAGAGCGAAAGAGACCTTTCTGTACTGAAATTTGTCCTCCATACTGAAATTTGGCAGCATGTATGTCCCTGAATCCTGCTGTCCCTGGAACCAACTCAACTTCTAACCTTTCTGTAGTTTCGTCAAGTACCCTACAAAAACAGGGATCCCAAGTACCTGGCACATGATAGACACTCCCAAAATAATTGTTGAAATAGAGGCTTCATTTTGGACCAAAATGTAATGACAGGGACCACAATTACCCTCCCTTCTGAAACAATTAAAAACAGACAAATTATATTTAGACATTGGACATCAGACAGAACAGTATGATTCCTGAGAGAGAGAAGACAAACAAATAGTAAAGTCTTATCACTCCATTTTACTGTCAGGAGAGAGTTTCCATACTGTGTTGCAAACAGGGGAACCCAGGACGAGCCTCATAATGTCTCTGAGTTGAGAAGATGGAGGTGGGGTCATACAAGGACAAGGCAGCTAGAGTGCTCAAGGCAACATACCAGGGAGGAGATGACTGAACACAGAGAACACTTGAAATCTGCAGAGAGTCCCCTTTTATCTTTTAGCCGAGTATTGATCAGAGTATATGAAAGAGAAACTATCTGAGGTGGGACCTGTAAAAAAACTAAGCATAACTTCGAGTATATCTGTGGTCCAACATGGGAAATAAACACATTTTTATAGTTTTCAATAAGCAAAATTTCTAGTCATTTTTGTTTTTTTTAATTTTTTATATTTTTTTGGTTGTCAAATAGTCTTTAATTGAAATATGTTCCTCTGTAGTCCCTAACTGCTGAGCATCCCACTGCACCACTGCCAATGTCATCTATGATATCATGAGGGTGGGCCATTGACTTTGCAGCCCACACACTGAGCAGTCCCCAGGATTTCTTTAATGGTTCCAGAAAGTTCTCTAGCTAAAGATCGGTGCTGCCATCTGTCGAGTAATGTTGACTATTTCATCAAAAGTGATATTTCCACTGTGCTTAATGTTTTTTTTGCTTCTGTATGTCTCCTGGTGATTCTCTGGGGGTATTGATGATCAGGGCTGAGGCAGAAGGCACTGCCTCAGTCTGGGCCTGTCTGTTCTGAATGGTCAGTTTCACTGTAATCCTCAGATCTATCCAATCACTGGTTCCTTTGGCGATGTCACCACCAACCTTTTTTGGAGACAAACCCAAGAGGCTGATCTTGGGGGCCAGAGCAGATGTGGCACCACTTCCCCACAAGTGCACCTCAGATATAGGACTTTGATTTCGTTGGGGTCGAACTTCAGCAGCATGGTGGAGGTGGCTGATGTTTGATGAACCCGGATTCAGGACCACCCAAGAAGGTTGCACCTTCGCCCCCTCTGAGCCTAATGCTGAAAGGAAGCTCTAATCATTTTTTTGAATTCTTGAATCAGTGTAAGTCAAAAAATTCTCCCTTTTTCCTTAAGCTAGTTCTAGCTGCGTTTCTGTTGCTTGCACCTGAAGAATTTGAACAAATATACATTACAATTCCCCTTCCCAGAGTTTATCTTCAGGGATAAACAAAGGATTCCAAAGATTTTGATTAGAAGAACATCTATCATTTTAATGTTTATAAATGTCAAAATTCAGAAACAAACCAAAGATTTTCTGTATCAATTTGATAAATTAATAAAATTCTGAATAGTAACTAATATGACATTTTATCTTCTCATTTGACATAAAAATATTTGTGATATTTTGATGAATTTTAAAAAGCAGGTTATAAAACAGAATGTATAGCTTTTTATTGTACATATGCATATATGCATATAAAGTGTGGAAGGCTATATCTTAAAATTTTAAGAATTCTTATCCCTGACCAGTAGAATTTCAGGTAGCTTTTAATTCTTTTTTTTCAGTATTTGTATTTTCTGATTATTCCACAACAAATTTGTTTCAACTCTTTTTTTTATACCTGTCTCCTTAGTTGATCTCTGAGTTTCTGTTTCTGATCTAAAGTTTACCCCTGATTTTCAGTTTATTTGAGAAGCAGAGATTGACACACTTTTAGTCAGTTGAATAATTAAGTCCTTTCCTATTCAGATTACAAATTCCTCCTATTTCTGCAAATCCTCTTCCAGAGCTCTACTACAGGCACAATAAAAATTAAGTAGGCAGTTATTCTCTTACTAATATCCTAAGGAAGAGATGTTATATAGTCAAAGGTATATGTTTGATAAAACGGGGCCAGGGAGATTTTAAACTTTTACCAAAACACATTGAAACAGCTCAGTTATTAAAGCTTAGAAATGATCTAATGCTTTGGCAAATATTGAAAGTGACCTATGTCCCTAGGGGGAAGCACATTACGCCTAATGATTCAATGTCCCAGATTTTCCAGAAAAGACCTGATTTCTTCTCTTTTCTTTCTTTTTTTTTTCATAACAAAGGTCATTCCTTTATTGGAGCTTAACTTTTATGTCTCTGGAAGATTTTCTCTATAAATTAATTCATGCATTTCAATAAAAGTTTTTTGCTAGATTACAAATCCCAATGTTTAATTTAGAAGAATGATCACCAGAGCATAAGGGTTGGAACAGTTAATCCTCAGCTGGGGTAATGTGGTATTGGTGAGTCCAGGAGGATCATGGAGAGATATGAGTGTGGTGAATAACTATTAAATATTTAATTTTGGGCTCACACTTTAGTAACCACAAGAAATTACCACCTTGAATTCCCAGACAATTTACACCATAATTACTTTTGACCTTGAATTCAAGGCCCAGATTTAAAGCTAACCAGATGTATAAAGGAGGCTCAGTCAGTCAATATTTTGTTGCTCTCCATACCCTATCACTCAAGTAGAATTTTTAAAAATGATTAATCATCCTTGCTGGGTTGTTTTGAGAATTAAATGACACGTTGAGTGTACAAGTGATTTTAAAAGCTCTGTTTGTTTTTGCCAAAGAGTCCTTTGTTAACATCTTACTATGAAAGTTAAAAAATAAAACACAGAAAAGTTGAGTTGTTCTGGTTGATGAGGATATACAGGGAAGAAGCCCTTCATACAGATTTGGTATGTTACCCTTGCTTCTTCCTATGCTTATTAGAAAAAAATTAGAACAACAAAAAAGAATAAAAATCACTAACAATTCCACCACATAAGGAACTCTACATGGATGGTATTTTTCCAGACCCTAAAGAGTATCTTCAAACAAACTTGATCACATGATTGATTGAACAGAATGAAATCTCTTCCCCATTGTCCATGGGGCTGGGATAAGTGAGATTTTGGACCAAGGGTCAAAGTGAGGAAGGCAGATTTCATCCTCAAATCCAGGAAGCAACAAAACACGGGCAGAAAGAGGAGACAAAGGCCAGCAGCTGCTGGCCAATGAACCTGATTTAGAAGCCACACTGAAACAAACCTAGAGAGCTCTGGCTAATAGCTAGAAATAGGACTAGAGTTCCTTTAGCTTGTTTTTATTGTCCAGTATCTGTAAACACTTGGTTTAATCAGATTATTATAAATATTCAAGGTTATTGAATAACTAAATTTAAAATAAGGCCATTTTGTTAGGCTTATAAAGCTACATTCCAAATTTTTGATTAAAGTTTTAGCTACTGTAAAAATGTCATTTTGAATATACTATGAAATATACTAAGGACATATACTATGTCCTTATAAGGACAAAAGAAAGATAATTTTTTATACTTTTTTCATTTAATGGAATGATTTTCAAGTTTCTTTAAACATGGCAATTGTAATTAAAGTACTAAGCATTTATTGGTAAATAATGTATATATTTTCATTCCAATGAATATAATAAGTGAATGAAGTTGAAATAAATGCTTTAAAGTTTTTTAAAAGAGTTAAGAATTAGGGTGAATATTTCCTTATATCCTTTGCTTTCTCCTACTTTCTTATATCTCCCAGGCAAAACAAGTAATTGAACTTGAAATAAATAACCTAAGGCCCAAATAAATAAAGGTTTTTCTATAACAGTTGTTTAAAAATTACTATTATTTGGCCTATACAAAGATATTAAAATATTAGAACCAGATATGATTCTGACTGTTGGGTCAAAACATTCACCTAGAAACTTCTAATCTATACATGCAATGTTCAAAACCCTTCTGAAACATTTGATTATTGTTCTGCATCTTTCTTTACCCTCCTGCATATCTTCAGCCATTCTCTTTACTATAGCATGTCCTTTCTTACCCATCCAGACTGGGCTAAATGCCTTCCTATGTGCTCTGAGCCCCCTGATATATACTTCTATCACTTCTATTTACCTTTTGGTGTTGAAATTATCTGCTTATACCCTATCTCTTTGGCTGACCTGTAAGTTTCTGTATGGAAATCCTCCACAAACCCCAGATGACATTGAGTTGCCTTATTTTAAGCATCTGTGATTCCCTATAGTTTTCTTTTAGAACACTTAGGGGTGTGTTTATTTTTGTAACAGGGATAGTAATTACAGCTCTCCAGTACTACATAAATAATCATTAAGGTTGAAGCTTTCCCTTACACACCACTATCCCTTTCCTTACTGCATTCTCTTTATTTTCAAAAGATTATTTGAAAAAACAAAAAGAATATTGGGTGTTTCTTGCTCCTTTATTAAAATAATAGTTATCTTTGTGTAGAGATTTAAAATTCAAATGCTACTATGAGACTTAAATTTTTTAAAAACCAATAACTGTTCCTCCTTCTCAATCTCCGGTTCTCACTTCTGAAAAGCAATGTATTTTTTCATTGTATTAGCTGAATGTTCTTCTGGTACTTGCCACCATTTTCCTGAGTAACATCTTATATTCCTGCCAGTTCGAGATCCCTCAGTTTCCTATTTTTTGGGTTCCTGCCATGGAAGATGAAGATGAAACTGTTTTACAACACTGCCTGCCCCATATCCCATCACACACATTCACATATATTCGTTTCCTCCTCCATTTTTCTCTACATGATTACATTTTCTGTAACTTTTGGCTAACTCAACACGACCATACAGTATATAATAATTACACTTCCTTTCTTGCACAGTCTTTTGTTTCTCCTGGAATTAACAATTGTCTTTATTGCTTGCTTAGTTTTCTACGTAACTAATTTATCCCCAAACATTCCTCCAGAATTATAAATTTCCTCTCATAATGTTTAAATACATTTGACTGTTTTTTATTTGCACTCATTTTGTGGCAACATCCCTGGTGGAGCCCTCTGTTCCTTTGCCCCAACACCAATACATTGTTCTCTAGAAAGTCTGCAAATATCCCTCTGGAATCTCTTTCATGCTCATCATGGGGAGTCCCTTCCTCTCCCCATGTTGGAGCCCCTATTTTCTCAATTCTGTATCTTTCTTCCTTGTTTTGCATCCTTGCTTTATAGAGCACCTGCTCCAGTAATTCCTGAGAAAGGGTACATGTTAAGTACACTCTTTAAACACATGAACACCTGAAAATGTCTTTATTCTAGCCTCATACTTGAATGAAAGTTTGGCTGAATAAAGAAGTCTAGGTTGAAACTATTTTCTTTGGATTTCTGAAGACATTTTTCTATTGTCTTCTTGCATAGAGCGTTGCCAGAAGAATCAATACCTTCCAAATTCAAGCTCTTTCTTTGTGGCCTCTTTTTTCTCTTTGTAGCTTCTTTTTACTCTAATTTTAAAAAATTGATTTGAGGGACACAGAGGTGGGGGGAGAGAGAGATACCAATTCATTGTTCTACTTCTTTGTGCATTCATTGATTGTTTCTTTTATGTGCCCTGACCGGGAATCAAACCCACAACCTTGTTGTATCTGGAGTATGCTCTAACCAACAGAACTATCTGGCCAAGGACTGGAACTTTTTTTTATTTTAGTAAGTAAAACTTCTTATGTGGTGCTTTGGTGTGGGTCCTTCAAATCTATGGTGCTAGCATTTAGTGGACTTTCTTACCCTGGAAAGTCATATCTTTCTGTTGTGGAAATATTTTTTGAATACTACTTTGATAATCTCCTTTCCTGTTTTCTCTAGTATTTCTTTCTGAGACACTTACTACTTAGATGAAAATTGGTCTTTAATTTTCTTAAATTTTCTATTTTCCATCTCTTTTGTATATTCTTTTGTATGGGGGGGGTTGTTGTTGGGTTTTTTTGTTTGTTTGTTTGTTCTACTTTCTCAGAGATTTCCTTCAATTTTATATTTCAATTCCTGAGCTTTTAGAGATTTCACAGCATGACTCATCTTGTTATTTACAGGTGGTCCTTTGCTTATGATATTTTAACTTATGATTTTTGGGCTTTATAGTGGTATGAAAGCAATACCCATTTGGTAGAAACTGTACTTTGAATTTTGAATTTTGATCTTTTCCCTGGCTAGTAACATTCTCTATTGTGATGCTGGGTAGCGACAATAAGAAGATTTTACCTAACTGTAAGCTAATGTAAGTGTTCTGAGCACATTTGAGGTGGGCTAGGCTAAGCTTTGGTGTTCAGTAGGTTAAGTGTATGAAATAAATGTATTTTCAAGTTCCAGTGGGTTTATCAGGACGTAACCCCATCATAAGTTGAGAAGCATCTTTAACTTTCCCCTCTGCAAGTTTAGCTTTGAGCTTTCTCTACACTAGCGTATTAGTTCTCACTTACTCATCTGCTTTCATGCTTCAAATTTTATGTGGCCTTCTCTCCCATTCTCTTGGTCCTTTTTGATTTATGCCTTTTGGGGGTCACTTTACCAAGACTTCAGGATAAACCCAAAGTGAACGTTTGTGTTCAATCTATCACGTATAATCAGGACCGTTTGTTTATTTCTGACTAGAAGGCAACATGGACCCCTCTGAGTTGCAAGGAAAAGATTAAATACAAGAGAGTGGAGAAAAGTACAAATACTACTATTTCAAGATATTACCTTATAAAATTTCCAATGATACTGAAGCCAGCTCATACTAGTTCGCAAAAAATAAACAGTTTTATTTTCAGGAATTTTGTGACAAGTTGTTAAACAACCATTACTTAAAATTAAATTAAATCAACTTAGAAAGTTTAATATAGCTTACAACTTACAATGAAATAAATTGTTAAACACAAAAATAATAAATACTCAAAACTCATCACTTCCTCATTATTTTAGTGAAATATTATATAATAATGTGCTATATATCTCCTCCCAACATCATGTTTAATGAAGTCATATTAGTAGCTTAAAGTGGCCGTAGTGGGAGTATTTGTAACACAAATCTTAAAAAGCTACAGACAACAGATTAATACTAGATTTTTTATTGGTTAGACTTAAGAAAACCATGGAGAAAAATATTAATAATGCCAGTTAAACTTAAAAATGTGTTGTGTCTATAGCAGTTAAGTTGTGAACAGTACAAAAAATTGAGGATATATTCTTCCAGTGTTTGAAAACTATTACCCCGATGATCCAAGAAATCACTCAGTCACTGACAAAAAAGTGAAATTCTGGCATTCTTCTTTTCTTCTTTTTTGCTCACTTTCTTCTTACTCTTTAACTTACATGAAAATACAAACCAACATTCAGGTTGGAATCACATTCATTTGTCAATTATAGGTTGGGCATGGATGCAAGTAATTCTGCAAAAATCAATGACACCCTTCTGTAAGAATCAAGGAGCTATAATGATTTTATAATAAAGTATATATTATTATCTGTAAATTGTATACTATACATATTTTCTATTAGTAAAATTTAATATGCAGACATACATTTTTAAATTTATACTTTGGAGTGCCAGTTCTTAAACATTTATCACTATCTATAGCTTTTCCTAGACTATAAATCCCATGAGGGAAGTAGCTGTTTTCGTCTGAGTCCGAGGCCCCACATAGTGTCTATCGCCTAGTAGGTGCCCACAAACATTTATCGAATGAGTTCATGAAAGCGCAAGGGCCTTGCCTTGTTCGTTTTTACTTCTGAAAACTGGCACAGCGTCTGACACGAATTAGGTCCTGAAAAATGTTTGCTGACCTGAATTGAACTTGAGTCATATTCTTCTAATTCTGAAAACAATCCCATGATAATCAAACATATCAAGAAAAAGAGTGAGATGGATTATTTTTTCAGGCACAAGGCTTGTTTTCATGGTTGCTTTGTAAGTTAAGTCACTTGCCGTAGAAAGTCCAGGGTGAAAGCCAGATCTCCTGATTCCTAAAACAGTGCCCTATTCATTAGATTCCTTATTTCTCAGAGGCACCAGTATTCTCTAACACCAATTTTGGACAGCTGAGCTAGTTTCTTGCTTTGTGGCTACAAGATTTTTCCTTATGATAAATGACAATAAACAGGAGGAATCAAATAATGATGTCTATCATTTCATAAGCCCGCACTGTGTTCCTTATAAAACCATGCTTTAAATCCAGTAGCTTGGTTTCTCTCGACAATTCTATAAGGTAGAGATTGTCCTTACATTGCAAATGAAGACACTGAGATTTAGAGAGGTTTATGAACTTGGCCTAAAGCTTGCAGATGCTAGGTAGCAATACTGGAATTTCAAGCAGCTCTAACTTAAGATAAATCCCTATGTATTTCAATTGGACAGTGTGTCTTAAACATCAGCTGGCCATACACCATTGTTCATGTACTACTGTCAGGATTTGGCCATATTTCCATGCTGATTATATTATCATTTACTTCATATTTATCTTGGGCATTTTTTGTTATTATTCAGACTAATCCGAAAAAATAATATCCATCAAATAATGGGTTTATATGTTACTTCTTCTAATACATATTAAAATGAATACATAATTCTTAAAATAAAATTTTTCTGCTTACCAACCAAAATGACTTTAAGTAATATCAAAGATACATATATTTCCCTGAAGCAAACACTGCTTCTTGCGATGCTGCAGATTTAACTTGTGCTGGGTGGGAGCAAGAGTGATGGTTATATTTTTTGGTTTGTCTTCCATTTCCGCCCTGAAATAAAAGAAGATAGGTCACTCTGTTTTACTTAGAGGGAGCCTGACTAATATATCCTGAGCAAATTCCCACTGCACAGGACAAGGCAGTTTACCAAACCTTCTTCCAGAGTCATTGAAACTTTCCAAGCAAATGAATTGGAATTAAACTTGGCAAAGATTATTAAATGCCACCAGTGTTAGACAATTGAAGGTTTCTGCAGCAAAAAGAGAATTCAAGAAAAATAAAACCAAATTGTTGGAAAGCACCTACAGTGAGAGTCATACAGGATTCAAAAATGTAAGAAAAGCTTCCTGGCATTTGTGCTGCCCAGCTGGAGTTGATGAAATTATTTCTATTCTTTCCTGTAAGTATGTTGGAGGGGGATGCAGTTGGATTGCCTTTCTTGGCTTTTGAGTAGGAGGTACAATACAGCATTGTCAGGCATAATAGCAAAAGAAAAAAAAAGGAAAACTACTTTCTATGAGCTGCTCAAAAACTAAGTTCATATCTCTATGGCAGAGCCCAGATTTGGTTAAATAGATAATTTGGAGTGTTGCCTGCTGTATTTCAAAGGGAAAAAATTAAAAAAGCTAAAAAATTAGAATAGCCAAGATCATAGTGATAAATAGTATAGATTTTTTTTCAGAGCTTGTGAAATATAAATGTTTGCATTTAGTTCAGTTTTAATATATTTTCTTTATGGTGCCTGTAAGTCCCTCCATGATATGATTTCTACCACTCGATCGGTCCTCTCCTTACCACAAACACATTTGGGTTCTACGCCTGATACCAAATTGAGCCCAGGCCCAGGGTCACTGGCACCAGGGTTTCACTTACGACTGGACTTAAGTAGATCAGAACTTACAAATCTTACTACTTCCAATCTTTTATTTCCTAAAAAGAAAACCCCTCTGTAGAATTTAGAGGTAGGAGAAGTAAGTACTGTTTTTCTTAAGGAAATAGAATCTTTCACAATAATGAGAACTTCATGATTGAGTGTGTGTTTTTATCTTGCTCTGATTGATTGTGTGGTTAGCAACCTAAACGACAAATCAAATGACTTCCAGTTGCTGTAGAATCATAACAAAAAAACGAGATATCATTTTTCCTCCGCTTCTTGGGGGAGGGGGAAGTGGGTGTGGGAGAGGGGAGGGTAGCCTCTGTTCTGCTTGGTAAGGTCTAGGCTTCCTACACCTAGTTAAGAGAATGCTGTTTTTGAAATCTAGGCTCTTGGAGACTTGTTGGACTGGCCTAAAGGGGAATAGCTTCTGGTTTTAAGGGGGGGGGGGGTTGGGGCAGAAATGGATTATCCAGAGTAGGCAGATGGGCAGTGCTAGGTCCTCTAGTTGTGGGGCCCTGCACGCTTTTTCCTCACAGTGCCCTGGAAATCACAGTCATTTTGATTGGCAGTAGCTTTATGTGTACCTGGGGACTGAACACTAAGCTGTAACTTTCCCTCTGCAGTGAGGGTCTCAGTTGCCAAATTTGGCACAGAGGGAGTAGATAATAGCTTTGGCAGAAGCAGGTACATTTGACCAGATTCTGTTGATTAGGACATATGGGTTTCAGCAGGAAATCTGTAGATCGAGGACTCTCTACACACCTATTCCCCACATCAGTTTTCCTTAATTATGTAAACCTTCAGGTTCTTATGAAGAATGAGGTAGGACCTTAGCCCTGGCTGGTATAGCTCAGTGGATTGAGGGTCAGCCTGCGAACCAAAGTGTCACCGGTTCGATTCCCCAGTCAGGGCACATGCCTGGGTTGTGGACCAGGTCCCCAGTAGGTGGCACATGAGAGGCAACCACACATTGATGCTTCTCTCCTTCTCTCCTTCCCTTCCTCTCTGTCTAAAAATAAAATAAATTAAATTAAAAAAAACAAAAACAAAATGTTGCAGGCTCAATGCCTGATCGGGGCGTGTACAGGAGGCAACCAATCTGTTTCTCTCTCATACTGATGTTTCTCTCCTCCCCCGTCCTCTCCTCTCTCTCTAAAATCAATAAAAACATATCCTCAGTTGAGGATTAAAAAAAATAATAAGAAAAATATTGAAATGTGATTTTTTTACATCTTAGTTGTATTAGTTATCTATTGCTATATAATAATATTACCATGAACTGAGTGGCTTAAAACATTATTCAGTTATTATCTCATTGTTTCTCTGGGTCATCCGATCACCTGATCATAGCTTAGCTCAGTTCTCAGCTTCGGGACTCTCAAAGGTTGTGATCAGGAGTCAGCTAGGGCTGGGCTCTCATCTGAGGTTCGACTGGAGAAGGATCTTCCGAGTTCACATCATTGTTGGCAACATTTAGTTCCTTGCAGGTTGTCGGACTGAGGGCCTGAGCACCTCTCCCTGTTGTCTTCAGTTCCTTGCCACAGAGACTTTTCCATATGGTGACTTACTTCATCAAAACCATCAAGGGAGAGACTGACTCACTTGGGAGAGTCTAGCAAGATCAAAGCTATAATCGTATGCGATGCATAAGAAACTGATACAAGAAAAACCCTCTGTTCTCCACCTACTTGCCTAAAAGCAGGTTGTAAATTTGTAAAAGTATTTGCCCTCCCCTCTCTACCAAAAAGGACAAAAGTTAATTACTAGAGACAACTCTAGCCCTTTATGAGCCCAGAGACACTGGAAAAATCTACTTAACAAACTTTACTAACCCTTATCTTCCTTTCATCCCCCCATATGTTGCCCATCACATAATTTGCAACCCTGGGAATTCAAAGCCCTTTATCTTTGTCTTGTCACTTTTCTAAAAATTTGTTGTTCTTTTGCTAAGATGCTACATAAGCCCAAGTTCTAATCACACCTTTGAGTTACTCATCTCTAGCACTCCCCAGTATATGCATGATGCTCATGTTAATAAACTTCTGCTTGTTTTTCTTGTTAAACTGTCTTTTGTCAGTCTAACTTATAGAGCTTCAGCCAAAGAATCAAAGATGGGTAAAGGGAAAAAATATTTTTTTTTCCTTCCCTACTTGCTCAGCAAATACTTGGAATTAGTGAGACATTATTCACACTTTTCAGATGAGGAAAGTGGCGGAGGAGAAGTTAAATAACTTATCGAAAGTGGCACTGTTAGTTTGCAATGGGACTGTTATTTGTACCCAGGTCTGTATCATCTTAAGCCTGTGTCCTTAGTGCTATTGCCCTCATCATTAAAAAAATAATAATAGCAATCGTTGGGGTGGTCAGTGATATGGACTGTGAAAGAATTCACAAAGAGAAGGAAGTGTAGAGAATAAAGTTTTTATTCACTCTGCAAGAAAGGAGAGGGGCATGGTGTGGAGAGATACACCAGCCTTGAGGGGTGGGGTCTTGAGCTTTTATTAGATTATAATTGGATTAAAAAGGGTTGTGGGGGTTGCTGTTGTGTGGTCCCTGGGCTGTTGGGGTGTTGTAACACAAGGCTGCACTTTGGTCCAATGTTATCTTCTGCCTGTGGCTGTAGGGAGTGGTTAGTTCTGTTCCTGCTTCCCAGTAATTTCCAGTCCTGGGGACCTAAATTCAGAAGAGTAAAATGGTCGTCACATTTAACAAGGTTGTAGGCCTGCTAGGCAAATGGTGCCACCATAGCAAATGGGGCTGACTTTATCCTTTCACTAATAATAATCAGTTACTGCCTTCTTAATAGATAATATTTTCCCAGAGTATGAATACAGTTTTCCTCAAGTAGCAAAATAATCCATTCAAAATTGTTTCTTGGAAAATACAGTGACATTGTGGAAACTCATCCTTGCTATTCTCACACTTCAGTGTGTGCTTGTCCGTTTTTCCTCTGGGAACCTTCCCTGGCATTTCTCTCTTCCGGGTCAGGAAAATCTTTCTAGTGCCCCTCTGCTGCCTCCACCTCCCCATAAGGCTGGCCTTGTGTCCGACACCCGTCAACTTCTCTGCCTCCGAGGGTGTAGTCTTCCCTGGCCACAAAATGTAATAACTATTTTCCTTTCCCTTTCTTCCCACACTAGTTTCTTTCTGGTCTTCATAAGTGGCCCTTCCCACCCCTGAATATCCAAATTACAATGTATTTTAGAGAACACCCTCTGCCCCTCTGAAAACTTCCTTTCCTTGTGGCAGACCTCTGACTGCTATATTCACAATTTACTGTAGATAGTTATCACTGTTTGAGGTCTCACAGCTGACTCCATCGACTCAAAATAACACATTGAAGCCAAGATTCTGACCTACAAAACATTTCCTCAATAGCCTGATATGAAACAAAGACAATCACACTGAGGCCTTTGACCCAGGCTGCACGAGCCCATGGAAGTTAATTGTTTGGTGATTTCCTGTACTTGAGGAACAAATGCTTCCTTTTCCAACAATAGACTCACTAAAGCCTCAGTCAATGCAATGAAATTAGGGACAGGAAGAGTAACCTGTGTTCAAATAACACAGAATGGTAATTTACACCATGATGTTTGCAGGGTCATAAAGGGACCTGCCTACAGGCCCACACAGTGTGAGAATTCTTGATTATAGTTCTGAATATTTCTGGAGGGGCTGTGGCCCTCCTATTAATGACTCCTTGATTTTTTTGCACTCTGTGGAATTCAGAGCCTCTTTCTTACAGAAGAGAAAAAAGGGGGTGAGGCTAGTATGCAAGCATGGGCTACCAAGGAGACCAAACTCCTAAGCATAAAACAGAAGAACATTTATGAATTGAATTTTGACTAACCGAACAGTTTTTCCTTTTGCCTTATCTTGACGAAGATGATTTCCTTGACCAAACTTTAGTCAGACTCCTCTAAGCTCTCTTTTCTGCTAGGCCATAACCTTGGGCTTCAGTGTCTGCCTTTGTGGGTCCAGTTTAATCAAGAATCTTGTTAAGTCAGTTTAGAGAGAATCTCCCACTCTTGATATCTAGTCAAATTCTTCATTTGCCAGCATCTCCACGGTGATACCTGATCACTCTGGCCTACAATCAGCAAGAATTTTCCATTTACTGACTGACACCACCACCTACCTCCAGCCCCCATCCCACCCCATCCTGCTTCCTTCCTATCAATCCCTACTTTTCCTTGTAGTACTGATAAAGACTGACTGGAACTTTAAGCAAATGTTATCAGTAGAAGGGTCTATGGGAGGAGCTAGGGCTTATGGAAGTTTTCACACTTGATGTAATTGCGAAAACCTTACAGGAAGAAATCTGTGTTTATAATAAAGCTTTATGATTCTAACTTCCCCTTCCCTTAACTTCCTTTTCCCTTCTATAAATAGCCCTCCACCTTGACCAGCGTGAGCACGTGGCTTGCTGTGCCTGCATGCACTGGGTAGCAACCCTTTATTTTTCCCAAATAAATCCTTTTTGGTGACAAAAGACCTAGTTGATATTTTTCAGCCTATACTGAGGTCCTGTTCCCTCTATTGCAATAGCTCCTAAATAAAATATTTTTATATCATTTTACTGACCAACTCTTGTTTTTCTTTGATATGCACTTTAGTGGTTCTATCTTGTAGTCACCCTGAATTGTTTGCCACTTCTGAGAACATTCTTGCTTTTCCACCTTACCCTGGCTCTGTACCTGCTTGGGAATGTCCTTGTTTCACTTCTCTGCCTGGTTGACTCTTAGTCATTCTTTAAGACCAAGATCACACCATTTATTAACCAAGTCCCCTCCTCTCCATTTCTAAAATCACTGCCAGAGAGCTCAGACCCTCAAAATTTCTTGGCTGGATGGCTGCCAACAACTTAACATTCACCAGGTCTCTAGTGTTGAACCCCTTCAAATCTACCTTCCACCCACCAGACAGAGCAATTTATTTAAAATACAAATTTGATCATCTTATCCTTTACTTGGATTCTTAAAGTCTTTCCATCAGCTACTACATAGCGGCTAAGCTCATTAACATAGAATGTGAAAGTGATTCTTGAGTTCCTTCCTACTTCCGTCTCTGCCATTTCATCTTTCACCCCCTCTTTCCTGCTACTTTTCCCCCTGGTAAGATGAAATTGCATGAGGCTCCCTCTAATACACATTCTCTGCCCTTCTTCACTACCACATGATTTATTTTATATCTTTGCTTAAGGTGACCTCCAAGAAATCTTCCCTGCCTCTCATCAAATATATAGGAATATTCTATTTAATATATACACTTAGGACAATGTATATTCCTAAATGTATATGTTATAGGAATGCTCTCTCTATATATATGTGTACGTAACATCCATATATACATCACCATTTCTGTATTTAATGTGTTGTTTTATACTTAACTAACTTATTTCTGTCCCCAACGAGATGATCACATTCTAAGGGCATGGACCAGGTGTCCTCAATGTCTAACCTACTGTGTGGTACCATGCAATCTCAATAAAATGTGTATTAAATGAAGAAATTAAGGGAATGCTAGAAGTTCCTTTTTTAACATAACCTCATAGTTTTATTGTTTTCATAATAAAAATATGAAGCTTAGAACTGGATCCCTTGGCTCTTTTTCTGTTTATATACTCCTAATTCAAAATGCCTGCATCTCCTTATAGCCAGTATTCTCTTAGATCAACAGTTGGGCTCAACTCATTCAAGCCTCAGGACGATCTTCTTTGTCGTTTTAACGTTTTTGCCCAAAATTGGCTTAGTCTGCCCACCATAGCCACTCTGCTTCCTGTCATAGTGCCGCTTTCCTGTGCATACAAAGGATCCTGCCCTTCTTGTACGTGCCACTTTGTGGGGATGGTACTTGCTACACCTCTTATAGAAAGTCTGGCAGGTTTTAGAAACTTCACCAAGTTGGTGAGAGTGCTATAGGTATGGAATGTGCTAGAAGTTCTCTTATTTTAAAAGTATTTTTCTCTACATAAATATTTCAATAACTGGGAGTTTATTTGGGTTATTACGCTGCTCTTTTTAATTGCCAACTCTCCAAGAGAGAAACCATTAGTCACCCACACTTGAGTGTGAATTCAGGCTGCTGACTGCCTGGTTCAAATCAGTAGTTGAGAGCTTAACTGGAGTAGAGAAATATATTTGTGTTATTCTTATTGGCTGCATAGCACCTTTGAATACTCTTCTTATGTTTGGTGATTTCTCTGCCTTATGGAATAGAAGCCAAATGTCACATTCTCAATCTTCCTTGCAGTTAGGCTCCTCCAGTCTGATACATTTGCACCAGACTTTAACTGGAGTCTAGGGAGGTAAAGAAGTGGGCAAGACACAGCTTAGTAAGTGAAGCAGGTGCATTCGGATTCTTGGGATCAGTAGCAGAGGTTCTATTAGGAGGGTCCATGCCCCATATTAGAGAGTGGTAGAGCCTGTGATGTTTCTCTGGTGGAGTGCTGTCACGTCATCAGGGCATGGGTCCTCCAAGCCTGGTTCTCTCTCCTTCTGGGAGATTCTGTGAACTTGGTGTCCTTTAGTATCCTTTTCTGTTTAAACTACTTAGAATATATTCCTACACATTCTGCCTAATACCATTGACTAATAGAAGTAGAGAGGAAGAAGGAAGTACTTATTATAGTGCTTTGGGTAAGACAAGCCAGAAGAAGGATGAAGGACTTTGTAAGGGGAACAGCAATATAAAGACCATAAACTCTTAAGGGAGCAGGAGGATCGTTACACTTTTACCTACTTGGTTAATTTGCCTATGGTCCTGGTAGGAACCATCATGGGCCTAAAAATAATTCTTTATCTATCATTAGTGAGCTAGGTGTATGCTGAGAAATAGTGATATCTGTGGGTTTAGAAAGCTGCAGACTTTAACCTTTTCCAATCAGCTCAAGTTCCCTGGTCCAGAGAACCCCTGGCTTTTCCAATGCAGATCACTCACTCAGCACTGGTGTAGCTCTTTCCTGTGCAACTGCTGTTCCTCTTTCCAAGGGGAAGCGGCAAAGGAGGATAGGAAAGAGGAGCAGCAGCCGCAGCGGAGTACAAAGAAAGGAAAGAAGGAGGGGAATACGGTTTGTGCAGAGACAGGAGAAAATGTTGCGGAGAGAAGATATGCAAATGTCCACTTGGAAAGGGAGTATTATTATCCTTTTAAATGATTCTTACCTTCTTGATTTTCCTCTCCCTCTAAGACATTCAATCAGGACTAAGGATTTGCCACTTGAAAAGTCTCCCAGAACATACTCCTTTGCAAATATTAAGGCTCATCTATAAATGAAAACTTAGATATAGACCGTCTAAATAAATGGGCAATTTTAGGGGAAAGTATATTCATTTATCCAACAAATATTTATTGAGACTCTTTATGTGCCAGGCACTAAGCCTGGGAGCAATGCCAAATAAGATAGATAAAGGCCCTTGGGAGCTTCCATTAGCATGGAGCTCATCTATACTCTCATGTTTCATAATCTATTAAAATAAATGACCTCTCTTGAAATCATAGCAGTGGTAAAACGGCAGATTAAAGTGTCTATCCCAAGGTTACATACAGGTAGGCGCTTAGTATAATTGCTTTGTAATGATAAAGTGATGATACTATTAAAACTCTGAGTATAGGCAGGGTAATTTCTTGAACTTTATAGGGCAATGGAAAAAATAAATTTTTATCAAGAATATTAGAAAGAGTTATAAATCAATCAATTGGGCCCTTCTAGATAGACAAATAGGTGTATTTAACCTGTGAGTATGCTATTAGTGTTATTGAAGATACTTCCCTACTCCTGATGTTTCTTCTATTTGACAGGAACCCATTAGTGTATATATCAGTATAGTGCTTCTGATCTTCTGCCAACTCCGCGCTTATTCCACTCTGGGGGTGACGTTTGGAAAAAGAAATTGGGCATGAACAACTCAGCTTCTTCCTCTGGGGACAGAGCTGAAGAGCAGTGTGTGTTTTTCTCTTAGCTCCTCTGGGGAGGGGCGCTACTCATGCTGGGGGCAAAGGAGGAGCCCGCCCCATGCCAGCACTGCCTACAACTGGGTTGATGCGGCTGGGCTCAGGGTTAGGAAGAACACTTGCTTAGACATCAGCCCTCCAACATAAGCTTTATCAGTAATAAAGGTGATTTCTTTAGGCTCCCACTGTTTCACTCTTACTTGTATATCTTGTTTTCCCATTGATTTAGAAATCAGATGAGGAAAAGGCACTAGCTATTGGCCCTTCAAATTAACTAAGATTGTTAACAACAATTAAGTGAAAAAAAAAGTAAAACAGTGGAAAGAGCATAAACTCTGACGTCAGATCTGACTTTTGAATGCTGGCTGTGTTCTTGGTTAAGCCTCCTAGCCTCATTTCTTCTTTGGTACCCTTCGAGTGCTGTATCTAGTATTGTTGCAAAGATGAAAGGTAATATATGTAAAATACTGAGCACTATCCCCAGAATTTAATAAAAAGTGACTGGTGGTAGTGGTGGTGCTGATTTGGGATATCCAACACTGGTTTAGTTACAAAAGTATTTCTGCTTTCATGAAAACTTTTATCTTTAAGAAATAACACTACAATTTTATTTTTATTTTTTTACAAGTCGATTAAAAATACATTCATCATATAAAAGATCTCACATTTTAAAATAATGTGGTAACCAAATATTTATTTATTTTTATTTTTTGGAATTCAGGGGAGAAAATGAGAACCATTATAGTGAAAGTGATTATTTCCAGTTTATTAGCCTCCCTTGATTGTCATAGAGAAAAACTTTGCTGGTAGTAATAAGGTCTTTCGTTAAGTCAGGCATGATAAAAGGAGAACTGGGAAAGGACAAATCAGGTATCTTATTTTTGTAGACTATTTGTGTCCCTTCATTTTTAAAGCTAATGTTCCATGTGTGAAATTGTCTCTGAGTCAACATAAGATATCTGCTTTTTTTCCCCCTCATAGGCATCTTTCTGAACACAGTTTTCATCATCCTTGCCCATCGCTGCCGATTTCAATTCATCATTGGCAAAGGTGTGGAGTGTTTTGTGGCTGGATAACAGATTTTTTTTTTAAATCCGGATATGTTTCTATTATTTTTCTGATGCATGCTTTCCAAGGTTCATTGGGTTTGGAGATTTTCATGTTTAGCTCAAATAAATGATAAACTCCTATATCAATGCGTGACCTATACTGAAAAGTAACATAAATTGATTCAATTTAGATTATGCTATTTGTTATCAGGACAGTTTTTTCACGTTTTCCTTGCTGCCCCGAAAGTTTATATTTAGAATATTTTCTCCACAAAGCGACTATTTAGGTGAAAAGCAGGTAAGAATTTTCCTTTTGTCTGTTAGTGGTTTCACAGTTTGCATCATTCTTAAACAAATTTACCCATCAGCAACTACACAAATGAAACCAGCATTAAAGAAACAAAATAATTCTTTTGTGCTCACAAGTGGAAACAGTATGTTTTTGCAAAGCACTAATGAGCAGTTTCTAAGATTATAAACACACTTTATTAGAACTCCATGCTTCAGCATTCTACAATGGGGAGTTCATATAAAGGAGCCAGCCTGTGCAGAGAGGGAAGAACTCTTTCTGACTGGAGCACTCACCCACAATGGGAGCCAAGAGGACACACCAATGTATCAAGTAAATGACTGAAAACATATATCAGGTATACCCAACCACCAGGGATACTTTAATAACCAAATTCAGTTCCATTTCTGAGAGAAGCGCAATAAAATCAAGTGATTTTCCCCCCTACTCTTAACCAAAATTGCCTAAAACAAAATGATCTGATATTGACTCTCAGGGAAATCAGATATTCAGATTACTTTGTCTCTAGTATCCTCTTCAGTTCCCCCACAGTGGGGAATGACATATTTACTGAACTAATTTTGCTAATAACTATTAGAAGTCTTTTAGTGGTAAGCATCAAAACCTCAACTCCGAATGCCTTAAGCTAAAACGTGAATGTATTGGCTTAGTTAGTTAGTATTAGATAACTTTAGGCATGGCTGAATTCTCAAACCAATGCTTTTCAATATGAGGTGAGACGAAAGTAAGTTTGCAGTAGTTCGTATGGGAAACAGTACAATAATTAATAAATAATAATGCAAGAATAAACTCTGTCTTGCATACTCACATCTTATAAACCTACTTTTGTCCTGTCCTGTATGAATACAATAAAAGCCACAACTGTGGACCACATATGTAATTTAAAACATTTTACTAGCAACATAAAAAAGAAAAAACAGATGAAATTATTGTTGCTAATATATTTTATTTAGCTCAATACATGCAAAATATTGTTTCAACATGTAATCAATAGAAAATATGAGAGATTTTACATTCTTTTATTCATGCTAAATCTTTGAAATCAGTTTGATTTTATACTTTATAGCACATGTCAATTTGGACTAGCCATATTCCAAGAGCTCACTAGCCAGGCGTGGCTAGTGACCACCATATTGGACAGTGCAGGTTAAAACAATGCATCGGGAAGGCATATCTTGCCATTGCTCCACTGTACTTTTTCCTCTGTTGACCTCAGCATGCAGCCTCACCTGGCTAACTCCTAGTTATTCTAAGTTCTCATTTTTATAATCCTGCCTATGGTGATCTTCTCTCCTACTCACCCTTGTTTACTAGAGACATGGTAGTGTTTGAATGGCTGTTCTTTATCAAAAAGTTTCTGAAGGAAAGAATACACCAGTACAAATTCATTATTATTAATAAGGGAAAACTCAGGTACTGACCCATACAAAAGGTAATATTTCACCAATTCCCGGCTCCACTCCTACCCAGGCTCTTCCAGAAGCAGAAAAGACAGAGGGTTAGTTTTGCTATCTGCACAATAAGAGACAGCATCATTTATAAAACAGTGGAACTATGTGTACATTTAGAGGGAGAATCATTGTTGTTTATATTTTCTCTGCCCCAGGAGAATTGGGGAATTATATTTCTTTAAAGATTGGAAATATAACAAATGCAACAGTGAACTCCAAAAGGGAAGAGCACTGGAATGAGAGTTGGGGAGGCTGGAATCAGAGCAGTAATAGGGGTTGAGCATTTTGTATACATTATATACAGGGTTCAGCACAAATAATGCCCCCTTTTATTACAAAATCATAAGCATGTAACTCTGTATCATAACAGTATCACACTCAAGCACACCATATGACGGGTTAGGCAAAATGTTCAAATTGCTACCCATGTGAAACATTCACATACCCTACCAACCACATTCAAGCAGGCCTTACTTCTGCTGCCCCCCGTATTTAGTCTTCATATAACTTCATGATGTGTGTTATTATAATTCCAATTTTGCAGACAAAGAAATGAAGCTCTAGTGAAATTTTAAAAAATTCCCAAGGTGATAGCATAAGTACGTTTCAGTGCTGACCCCAAGGTCTTAACTACTATGCTATAAAGTCTTCTAGTAAATGTGTTGTCTTTTAAAATGTGTAAGGAGACACAGAAAAAGGCTATGTCTAACTACAAAAGGACCACAGTGAAGCAGAGAAAAGTTTTTTAAATGACTGGAATCTGCTTAGCCAATCATAATATGTAGTACTTGATTTTATTGTATGTGAATCTGTATGATAGACAGAACCTCTACCTTAATCATTCCAAAGGGTTGCAAACAGAGTTCAGATTTTCCCAGTGCTCTTAATAAATACACTGGGCATTATTCACTGTGGTAAGAACAGGTGAGAAATAAAGAGGAGGGAGGAGAGGGGGGGTATTGGAAATAGGAGATGGATGACAGGTAGTTATTAAATAGATTCAAAATAATACTAATAATAATTATAAGAACAACAGCAAAAACAGCTAATATTTATTGAGCACTTACTATGTGCCAAATCCCTGAATTATTTAATTTTAACCTCCCAACAGCCTATAAAACAGATGCTAGTGTTGCTTTCATTTAGGTTTACTGACTTTAGGAAGTAATGGCTAAACCATCTGATTAGAAATTCCCAGCTTGCTCATCATTTTCCTTGGGAATTTCTTCCATAATGCTCTTGAATAATTTTTTTAAAGATTTATTTATTTATTTTTAGAGAGAGAGAGAAACATCCATTGGCTGCCTCTCACATGCATCCCAAATGGGAACTGAACCCACAACACAGACCTGTGCCCTGACCAGGAATCAAACTGGCAACATTTCACTTTGCGCGATGACATCCAACCAACTGAGCCATACAAGTCAGGGCTTGAATAATTTTTATTGTTCTTTGTTCTTCAAAATTTTTCCTTCTTTGGCTTCTGTGACACAACATTTCCTCATTCTCTTCCTACTTCCATTGCCCCTTCTTCCTATCTTTTTCCTTGGTATTCCTTCCCCACTTTTCTCTTTTAAAATTTGGCTCCTGATCTCAGCCTGTTCTTCTTTCTCTCAGTTGCCACATTTTCCCTGCTCTCATAGCTCAAGTAACATTTGCTTCCCTATTTCAAATTTTCACATAGGTGCTGATGATTCCAAAGTTGGCCAACTGGATGGACATTTCTTCCCAAATGTCCTACAATACACTTCGAACTCCATTTGCACAAAACTAAACTCTTTATTTCCTTCCTAAATTTCTACTTCTTCTTATGTGCTCTTACTCAGTAAATGTTATTCACCGTCATCCACCCAGGTGCCCAAATCCGAAACCTGGGTATTATTTCTGGCACCACTCTGTCCTTCACCTTCTGTAACCAACTGATAACTGACTCTACCTACTAATTACCCCTCAAATCGGTCTACTTCTCTTCATTTCCACCCTAACTACTTTAGTTCAGGTCCTTTTCTTCTCTTACTTAGTATGATAGAAACTGCTAGTTGTTCCCAAGAAAATTCATTATCCTTTTGTTTATGGTAACAATCCCATTTTTTAAAATATTTTATTTTATTTTTAGACAGAGGAGAAAGGAGTGAGAAAGAGAGGGAGGGCAACATCAATGTGTGGCTGCCTCTCGCGTGCCCCCCAACTGGAACCTGTTCCACAACCCAGGCACGTGCCCTGCCTGGGGAATTGAACCGGCAACCCTTTGGTTTGCAGGCTGATGCTCAATTTCCTGAGCTACACCAGCCAGGGCATAATCCCATTTTTTTGATTGGGCACATGACCTCAAAGAATAAAAACTATGTTTCCTTATCTATTCTTGTAACTAGGCAATGGTCATGTGTCCAAATTCTGGCTAATGGGTTATGAGCTGAAGTGATATGAAACTTCCATGTTTCCATCTTTCAGGGCGTATGAATATGTGGTAGTGGTGAACCATCTTGGAACATGAGAATGACACCTGAGAGTCTATGGTTTGGAACTGTTCTACCAGTTCTGGATTGCTTATGCCCAGACTAAATGAGGAATAAACTTTTATCCTGTGCATATCCCTGTTATTTGGTTTTATGTTACAGTAACCAGATTTATAGACTAATACCCTTGGAATTATGCAACAACCTTTCGATTGGTCTTCCTGCCCCGACTTACAACTTCTTCTTGATTTGTTTTCTTCATTAAAGTCAGAGTAATGATCACAGAATTCAAATTTGATCAGATTGTTCCCTGCCATCTTTCACTTAATTGTGCCATTTCTTTCAGTATGTGCTTTATATTCCATAGCCTGCCTACCAAATCCTTCATTAGAATGGCCTCTGCTTTATCTCTCCGGTCTCACTTCCTGTCATTGCTTACCTTGCATGCCAAGCTTAAATCACATACAACCATGTGTGGTTTCACTGAATAAGGCAAGCTCTCATAGTTCAGTGCATCTGTACACGTTGTTTGCTCTGCCTGGAATCCACAGTCCTAGGTCTCACTAGTTTCTCTGCCTGGCTGGTTTCCACTTCTTCTTTAGCATTCAGGTCACCTCCTCTTGAAAGTTTTTCTTGTCCACTCAATAATTAGTTATAGTTCCCTCTTATGTATTCCCAAAGTATTCTGTGCATACTTTCATCAAATAATTGACATTTACTTGTCTATTTCTCTCTCCACCTGTACTCTATCAATTTCCTGAAGAGTAAGGATGATTTTCTCATTGATACTGTATCACCATGCCTTAGTACAGACCCTGGCACACAGTAGCACTCAAAAAATATTTATTCAGTGAGTGAATAAGTCAACAAATGGATGGATACCATGGAGTCATGAAAATAGAATTTGAATGGAATATGGAGACCTGAGTTTTGAACCTGGTTCTGCCACTGGATGGTTTAGTTAAAATTATTTCACCCCACTTCGGTTGAGCCAGATAAGTTCTCAGTTTCCTTCCAGGACTATGATTTACAAATACATTATATAGGGATAAGTGAAAGTATGCAAACTTATAGAACTGACAACCTTAAGAGGCTGGCTAGTTAATTTTTGCACTAAAAAAAGTTCTTTGAAAAAAGGTAAAATAAAAGTGAACTTTTACAGCAACATTTAAGCTATATTTACTTATAGATTTTAAACTATTTTTGTAAAATCAATGATTTTAACAAAATCTTTCAGAAATATCTATTATAACCTCTGTTTGAGGAGTAGAGAATGTGAAGTTCAGTGATTTTAGGTGAAAGGGTTCCTGGGCCCAATTCCTCTGTGTGTGTGTGTGTGTGTGTGTGTGTGTGTGTACACTTCTCCACACCAACAATTCTCAGACACCAACAAGGTGTCTAAGAATTTCCCTCTATTGTGACACAATCTACCTGAAGATAAAATGAAATTCTACAGGTTCAGTCCCACAAGGGCTCAGTCCCACAAGACTGCCTCCCACTTCAGACATCACTTGAATCCCAAAGCTGTTGTCTGTGCTTCTGATCAACAGACTGCAAATTGGAGATTCCAGTAACACCTCCAAGTTTGTTACCTGTATTTCTGATAGGTTATAAATCAAGGTTCCTATACCCCCCTCCTTGGAATTGATTAATTTGCTAGAATAACTCATAGAACTCAGAGAAACCCATTTGCTCACTAGATTACTTATTTATTACAAAGGATTTAAAGGATAAAAATCAACAGTAGAATGAAGAGCTATATAGGGCTAAATCCCAAACAAATGAGCTTCTGTCCTTGTGAAGTTTAGGGCCAGGCATGGTGGCAAGTGGAAGCTTCCTGGTTTTCCAGTGAGGAAACTCTGTGAACCCCCTCCTTTTTTTGTTTTTACGGTCGATTCAACTTCTATTCCCTCTTTCCTCCCATTTCTTTTATCACTCAGGAAATTCCAAGGTTTTGGGAAGCTATAAGCCAGGAACTGCGGGTAAAGACTGAATATACCTGAGAAATATATTTTGATCTGAGTAACCAAATATGTATATTTCTTATAAATCCTAATTTCATATTAGATAATTCATGAGAGCCAGCAGCAAAGACAGAAGTAGAGTCAGAATCCAATGCAGAATTGTCTTGATGGTGTTGGAGGGGGGCCAGAATTCCCCCCTTACCCTTCTTTTTGTCTAATAGCTGAACTAACAATGCAATTGACACAAGACCAAATTAACAGGATAAAATACAATTTAATACATGTTCACAGGACAATCATAAATGATGCTCAGAGAAATGATGAGTCAGACAATATTTTATACTTTTATACAAAGGAAAAATAAAATGTTGAAAAACTGACAGGACAGAAAAAAAGTGCTTATTAGAAAGGAATCGAAGCACCCTGGCTGGTGTGGCTCAGTGGATTGAGTGCCGGAGTCAAACCAAAGTGTTGTCAGTTTGACTCCCAGTCAGGGCACATGCCTGGGTTGCGGGCCAGGTCCCCAGTAGGGGGTGTGCAAGAGGTAACCACACATTGATGTTTCTCTCCCTCTCTTTCTCCCTCCCTTCCCCTCTCTCTAAAGATAAATAAATAAAATCTTTTAAAAAAAGGAATCTAAGCAAGGTTTGGGTATTTGTTAGTGAGGAATCTAAATAATGTTTGGACTTAGGAAGTAAATTAATAAAGGGAGAATAATGTTTGTTTATACAGGCTCTTCAGCCCTAGATCCCTTAGCGGTAGTGATAATGTCTCTCTAAGCCTTCATGGAGCAGGGAGGGCACCTTTTACAAGAGGGATTTATTTCCTGCATTCAAGGAGACAAAGAAGAGTCAAAGTACCCTTTTGGCATTGGCTGCTTGTCCAGTAACATTATTTCAAAGTAATCAGTGTGCCATTATGGGGTATTTGGGGGTTACTTGTATTGGGCCTTAACAATAAATTATCCCACTTATCGAAAAACATTTGTGTGATAATATAGATCAAAACCAGTAAAAAAAAAAGTAGTGAATTTTAAAACAAATTGTAGATGAATTAAAGCAGTAAATATCAAAGTTAAGGTACAAGATGACTTTTTATTTTAGAATCATGTAATTATGGGTTTGGCAGCACTCTTAAGGAGTAATCACTTACTTTTTCCTACCTTTAAGCAAGCCTACATCAACTAGTCCCTAAACAGAGCAAGCTATGCAGTTCTCTAAAATATTTGGGAAAAAAATAGTCTACAACTCTGTCACACTTGTCCTTGTACCACATGATACTGATAACAGATAAGTTTTATTTACCTTAATAATCACCTAGTTTTATCACCTTTAGTTTACAGCTGAGGAAAAAGAGACCCAGCAAAGTTGCAATGTGCTTAAAGTTGTATAGTAATATTTTGGCAGAGCCAGAACTAAAGCCCCAGTCTTTCTGATTTCTAGGCCCCTGCTCCAACTGTGTCAAGAGGAATTGTGGCTTTCAGGACCTTCCCTATTTCACTCTCCATATCTCCTTGTAAGCTTTCAATGTGGTCCCTGGCTCCCCAGCCAAGGTCATCTTTAAGCTCATAGGCCGAACCAGTTGTAGCAATGACCCCATCCATCTGAGGTTCCCGTCCTTTCCTAGCTGTGGTAAGCAGAATTTTAAGATGGCCTCTCAAATTCCAGCCTCTGGTGTATGTGTTCTGTGTAGGCCCTCTCCAAGTGTATGGGTGGGACCTGTGTATACAATAAGATAGTCACTAGCTTTGATAGGTTACGTTATATAACACATGTATGATGGTGGTCACCTTTGGTTACATCGTAACAGAAAACAATATACCAGCATTACATGCTTATATTTAGTGAGAAAATGGAATGCTGTCTCAATGTAGCTTTCTCAATTTCCCTTATTTCTACCTCCAAAATGCTGCGTGGGTGTTTATCCTTTTCTTCCCACCCCAGGTAACAGATAAAAGGTATCTCTCTCTCTCCCAAGGTTAGCGGAAGTGTCTCTCTTGCCTTGGTTACTGCCCCTCGGTTGGTAGGAGCATCATCCCGGAAGCCAAAAGGATGTGGGTTTGATTCCGGTCAAGGCACATACTTAGGTTGCGAGTTTGATCCCTGGTCGAGTGTGTATGGGAGGCAATGATTGATGTTTCTCTCTCTCTCTGTCTCTCCCTTCCTGTCTCTCTAAAAAGCAATTTAAAAATGTCCTCAGGTAAGAAGTTTTTAAAAAGCGTCTTTCTTATACTTTTGATTTTTCTCTCTCCTCTTACTTCTTTCCTACAACCTACAAACAGGTAGGGTCTCCTACCTGACAGAACTTTTCTATGACTCCAACTCTTGAAATTTGGTTCTTCTTCCTTCTTTCTATGTCAGACTTGTTTGTTCCAGATCTACCCTACTGTTCCTAAATAACACTAAACTCAGCTGGGCCTAGATCCAGAATCAATAATCCCTACCCGGTTTCAGATCCCAGCCCACTGAAATCAGATAATAGCACAATAGGGCACCACTGACACTGGTTCCAAGCTGGCCCTTGAGTCAACATTTCTTCTACTTGCTTTATTTCCTTAACCCCTGGCTGCTTAGACCTTTTAGCCCGGCCACATGATAGAGTCATTCTGTGAGCTTTCAACTCTCTTTCTTCTCTAATCAGCAGGTTGTCTTCTCTCTCTGACATTATATTAATTAGGCCCTTTTTTCTATTTTTTTTTTCACTTAAAAAGAATGATATCATGAATCCCAACATTCCCATCAACCAGCTTCAACAATTATCAACATAAGCCCAATGTTAGATTATTATTTTGTGTGTGTGGCCAAGAACACATAACATTAAATTTATCATCTTAACATTTTTAAGCGTAAAGTTCAATAGAGCTAAGTATATTCACAGTGTTGTGCAACAGATCTCTGGAGCTTCCTCATCAATCTTGTTGGATTGTTTTTAAAGCAAATCCCAGAACTTACATAACTTAATTAATAAATAATTCAGTATGTATCTTCAAGGATAAAAGTCTCTCTCTCTCTTTCTCTTTGTGGTACAACCACAAAACCCTTATCACACCTAAATCAAAGTTTCAACAGGATGACATAGTGAACAGAAAGTAAGAGGGTTTATTTAGAGGTTGTGGGTACAGGGGAATCACAATGTATAATGCAGTAACTTAGGGTAAGCGGCTAAGCTGGTACTATCTGCAGGCCCATAGGTCTAAGGAAAGGAAATGGTCCCCAGAGCCTGGAAGGAGAAAGAGTCTAGAGAGTTGGCTGTCCTGAGAAGCAATGTCGCTTGATCAAGAGACACGGCAAGCAAGAGGCCAGTGAGGGAGGCAGGGGACTAGTACCCTGACGTTACTCTCTTCCCTCCCACAGTCCTCTTGCTGGCATTTCTCACTGGCCAAGTCTATCTAGTAGCTAAAGGGCATGGGAGCCCTGCTAATACAGCTCCGGCAGGTCAGCCTTCTGGGGGAGAGAGCAGTGTGGAGAGTGTATCCAGAGGAACAAATGGAAGATACCCAGAAAATAATAATTCTTATCATCACTTAATATCCAGTCAGTGATCAGAATTTGCTGACTGTTTCACAAATGCCTTATCTTTTAAAGTTGTTTTGTTTTCTTGGGACACAGGAAATGCCCTGTGTTGTACTTGGGTTGGTATGTGTGATGGTTAACTTTATGTGTCACTGGGAGCCCAGGTATGTGGTCAAACGTTATTTTGGGTATTTGCATAAGGGTGGTTTGGGTGACCGCCGTTACAGAAATATTTAAATCAATACACTAAGTAAAGCAGATCAACATCCTCCCTACAGTGGGTAGGCCTCATCCAATCAGTGGAAAGTTTGAATAGAACAAAAAGGCTGACCTTCCTCTGAATAAGAGGGAATCCCTCCTAATGGCCTTTGAGCTGGGACATCACTTTTTTCCCGCTTTCAGGCAACTCGAAATGAAGTATTGGCTCTTCCTGAATCTTGAGCCAGCTGGCCTTCAGACTGGAACTATCAATACATTCTCAGTTCTGGTTCTCGCGCCTTCTGACTTGGACTGAAACTATTGTGTCATCGGCTCTCCCGGGTCTCCTGCTTGCCAACTGCAGATCTGGGACTCTGCCTCCATATTTGCGTGAGCCAATTCCTTGTAATAAATATCTCTATCCTATTGGTTCTGTTTCTCTGGAAAACCCTGGCTAATATAGTATATCTCGAGTCTATTTTACTCTCTTTTTAAATGGTAATTTTGTTGAAATATGATTCGATAAGAAATATATATTTGGTCTTTGTCCCTGAGTCCTGATGCAGATCTCCTAAAAGCCTTAGAAATTTTGAGTGATAGAAGTGACAGCAGCATCTTTTATTATTTATAACAACCTCCTTTCAACCATGTCTGAGCTTATGCAAATGAGGTGACTCTTGGGCCCCAAGATAGCTTCAGGATGGGCTCTGGTTGCCAGAGGAACCAACCTTGTGATTAGGGGTTTGGAACATTCAGCCCCACCACAGGCCTTTGCAGAGAGGAGGGGCCAGAGACTGAGTTCAGTCACCAATGGCCAATGATTTAATCGACAGTGCCTATGTAATGGAACCTCAATAAAACCCTTTAGATGATGGACTTTGGAGAGCTTTTGAGTTGATGGATAGATTCATGTGCTGGTGTACTCCAACTCAGTGGGAATAAGACAGAATAGTAAGAAGCCAGGAAAATTCCTTGGCAAGTAGAATAGGGAAACTGAGAGAGCTGAACACAATGGCCACTGATTGGTCAGAAGTACAGGTGGCGACTGGTGTCTGAGGTGATGGCAGTCTTCTGGGATTGAGCCCTTAACTTGTGGGGTTCTACACTAACACCATATAGTGTCAGAATTGAATTGAATTATAGCTCACCTAGTTGGTTTCGAGAGAGTTGAAGTGGTTGGTGTGAGAAAGAAAACTTCAAACATTTGGCGTCAGAAGCATAAATAAAAACAGTTCAAGATATGATTTACATATCATACAATTCACCCATTCAAAGTGTACAATTCATAGTTTTTAGTATCTTCATAGAATTGGGCAACCATCATAATTAATTTTAGAATGTTTTCATTATCCCCAAAAGAAGCACTGCGCCCATTAAGCAGTCCTTTCCCATTCTCCCTCCCTCTCAGCCCCTGGGAACCACTAATCGACTTTCTGTCTCTATGGATGTCTATTCTGGACATTTCATAAAAATGGAATCACACAACTTAAAGCCTTTGTGTCTGCCTTCTTTCATTTAGCATAATGTTTTCAAGGTCCATCCATGTTGTAGCATGGTCCAATAATACCCCATTGTATGCATATACCATATTTTATCCATTCATCAGTTGTTGAACATTTGGGTGTTTCCACTTTTGGGCTATTATAAATAGTGCTGCTATAAACATTTGTATAAAAGCTTTCATGTGAACATGTATCTTCATTTCTCTTGGGTATACACAGAGGAATGGGATTGTTGGGTCATAGGGTAACTATGTGTATCATTTTGAGGACCTGCCAAGACTGTTTTTCATAGAGGCTATGCCATTTTACATTTTTACCAACCATATACAAGGGTTCTGATTTCTCTATCTTCTCATTACTGTATCCATCCTTTTGACTCTTGTAACCCTAGTGGATGTGAAGTAGTATCCCACTGTGGGTTTAGTTTGCATTTCCCTGATGGCTAATAATGTTGAACATCTTTTCACATATGTTGTGGTCATTTGTATATCTTCTTGGGATAAATATCTATTCAAATTTTTTGCGCAGTTAAAAATTTGGTTATTTCTTTTATTGTTATTGATGTATAAAAGTTGTTTATATAGTCTAGAGAAAAGTTTCTTATCAGATAAATGGTTTACAGAAATTTTCTCCATTTTTTTGTTTATTTTTTCACTTTAATGGTTGTGTCTCCTGAAGCATGAAAAATTTTAATTTTTTTGTTTAAAGCATATATTACTGATTATATTATTACAGCTGTCCCATTTTTTCCTCCTTTATCCCCTTCTGCCCTGCACAATCCCCCACCCTGCACACTCCAGCATTACTCCCCCTTAGTTCATGTCCATGGGTCGTACATATAAGTTTTTTGGCTTCTCCATTTCCTCCACTATTTTTAGCCTCCCCCTGTCTATTTTGTGCCTATCAATTATGTCTCTTATTCTTTGTACTTTTTTGGTACATTTTATTGAGTATACTATTACAGTTGTCCAGTTCCCCCCCCCTTATCTCCTCCTACCTGCACCCCATCCCATCATTCCCACACCTCTTAGTTCACGTCCATGGGCTGCACATATCAGTTCTTTGCCTTCTTAATTTCCTATACTGTTGATGATGTCCAATTTACCTTTTGTTCCTTGTGCTTTTATTTATAATATATTTTTTAAGGTTTTATTTATTTTTTTATTTTTAGACAGAGGGGAAGGGAGGGAGAAAGGGAGGGAGGGAAACATCAATGTGTGGTTGCCTCTCATGTGCCCCCTACCGGGGACCTGGCCCGCAACTCAGGCATGTGCTCTGACTGGGGAATCAAACCAGCAACCCAAATATTTAGTTCTCAATCCACTGAGCAACATCATCCAGGGCTATTTTTAATATTTAAAAAATAACAAACCTTGCCATTTATTTTGTCTAAGGGACCAGGTTATTTTGTCCTGTAGGATTTCCTATATTTTTAATTTTGCTGATTGCACTCCTAGGTTGTTGTTTCATCCCTTATATTTTCTATAAAGTGATAATTAGATAGAGAGGCTTGATCAGATTTGGGTTTAAATGTCTACCAGGAATATCTCATGGGTGGTGTTGTATACATCCTAAATATCTCTTCTTTACATCACATGAAGAGGAACATATTAATTAGTTGACTCTTGTATCTGTGATGTTAAGATTGACCAGTGGGTTCTATTCTCATTGGTCTGAACCAACCATATAAAATTCTCCAAACAGCTCTTATTTAATGGTTTATCAGCTATAATCATTTAAAGAGTAGTGCTGTTCAATAGAGCTTTCTGTGAGGATGGAAATGTTCTAGTTGCACATTATCCAATATGATAGCCTTTAACCATGTGTGGCTATTGTATACTTGAAATATGCTTTATATAGCTGAAGAATAAATTTTAAACTTTAATTAATTTTAATTTAAATGGTCACATGTAGCAAGTGGTTACTGAATTGGATGGTACAAGTAAGTCTGGGTTCATTATTTCCCCAATGGCTGCATTACTTTTTCATTATCTAGAATTCTTCTATAAGAACTTTCCCAAATCTGACTACCTTGATACACTGCTCATCAGAAAAAGCACACTATGGGCCTGTTTTTTAATCTTTTTATTTATTTATTTTAAATGTTTTATTTATTTTTAGAGAGAGGGGAAAGGTGGAAGAGAAACATTCGATGGTTGGAACTGGCAAAGTCCTCAGGCTGGCGGTCAATCCACTGAACCACACCGGCCAGGGACGGGCCTGTTTTTCACGTGGGCACTGGGCCTGCATTTATAGCCAGTTTTTATTGGGGTAGCCTGGCCTTTTGATCTTTCCCAGCTCTGTAAAGCAGCAGAACTATGAGGGGTAAATACATTCTATTCTGTTGGAATTGCAGTTGTAGTCTTTGCATCACTTTCAGGGGGTCTGTAATAGATAATATTGGTGCCCCATATTTCTTCCCCAATGCTCTTCTTTGATTTTAGCTGCAGCTGTGGTGGACAGTTGTGTACCCAGATGAGTTTCCACCTGAAGTACCTGCCATATCTCTCAGGAGTATGGAGTGCTAATGTCCCCAGGGTCAGCCTTCAGCTGAGTCTAGAAGTCATTAGTTAAGCACTCAACCTCAGATGGACAGTTCAGGTGTGTACTACACAACTCTTCAGTGAAGGTTGCAGGCAGGATTGAGCCTCATTGCCCACTGCGATAACACCTCAATGACATACCTTTTACTGACTTTCTCTTCTCTGTTCCACTCTCTCTACTCCCTAATTCCAGCTTTGTAGAATCACTTCCTAATAAACTACCTGCTTCCAAGTCCTTGTCTCAAACTTTGCTTTTGGAGAAATGTAAAATAAGGCAAGATCTCAAAATATTTCAGTCCATGACATTTATTTGCTCAGAAATATTCACTGAGGGATTATAATGAATCAGACGGTGTACTACATGCTGAAAATGCAATGGTGAACAAGAGATCAAGTCTAATGGGTTATACAGATTAATAGGCTGTAATTGACTAGTATAGTAAGCAATATAACAGTAAACTTAGGTGCTATTAGTTGTGAAGTGTGAGCAGGTTTACAATCCCTGAATTGCCCCTTGTAAAAATCATATTGCTAGGTATTCAGAGAGAGAGAGTGACAGAGGATAAGGCAGACAAAAGCATCCCTAGTTTAGACTTTGTGCCCAACTCCTAAACTTCAGTTTGTGATTAAAGAAAGCTCAGTTGGCATGCCCCAGTCATCTCTTCTTCAGGGTCACACTCATTTGGGCTTTGTAGAGCCTTTTAGTTGAGAGAGCCTCATGGCAATCTTATTGCATGAACCCAGTGGTGCTTCATAAAAGCTCAAGGTTAAAAAAGGTGCCATTTTCTATCCCCCCACAAAATCCCCAAAGAGAACACATCCTGCCTGCAAAGCCAAAATTTTATTTCTCATCACATAAAACCTCTATGACCTTAGAACCTTGGCCTTGCCATAACCATAATCTTCCTTAGAGCTATGTTAAAGGGGGAAACTGGAGCTCAATAAATGTTAGAATGTGAAACAAGTATAAACTGCTCTCCTTTTTCTTCTTGCTACACCCCTAAGTCTTCTGCTTGAAGGACTTTAGAACACTGTGTATATCTAGTGAGAAAACTGTCCTGAGGTTTTCTTACTTAAAAGTCACTGTTTTGAGGCTACTCTGCCAAATTGGTCTTGGCTCTCGGTAAGTAGTTTCTTTGCCATCAGTGGGAGACTTCGGTTATGAATCTATCAGTGGCTCAAGCTGATGATGCTCCAGAGTCTTTCCACAAAGTTTTTAAAAAAATATTTTATTTATTTATTTTTAGAGAGAGGGTCGGAGGGAGAGGAAGAGGAATATCAACGTGCAAGAGAAACATCGATTGGTTGCCTCTCACACACACCCAACCAGGGGCCTGGCCTGAAAACCAGGCATGTGCTCTGGCTGGGAGTTGAACGAGTGAACTTTCGGTTTGTGGGACAATGCCCACATCATTGGGCCACGACAGTCAGGAATCCAAAGTTTTAAAAGGGTAAACATAGTTAAACTCCATCTAGTTTTCAGCACCTTATTTCAAATGAACATCCTGGTGCTAATCTAGTCTTTAAATAATGCTGAGAACTGATGCTATCTAGAACTTGTGGAGCCTCAATTGTTCCTGTTTGTACTTAACATACATTTTACTTCTTTATCTCTTCAGCCAGAATCTAAACTCTTTGAGACACAAATAGTGTCTTATTTACCATTATATCTCCAGGGCCTAGTAGTATTGGTTGACTAAATAAAGGCCTCTATCAGGTAAGACTCATTTGCTAATGACAGAAAACTGAATTAACTCAAATTAGCTTAAGCAAAAACAAACAAAACCTCGACACTTTATTATTTCATGTAACTGCAAAGTCCAAGGATCAAGTATTGGTATAAAGAGCTCATCTCTTCCTCATAGTTTTCATTTCTTGCCCTCCTCTCTGCTACGTTTGGCTTCACTCTCAGGCAAATGAGATGGAGGCCCCTGGTATGGCACACGTAGTTTTTAGCTTTGATTGAGCCCAGTTATCTTGGCTTGCTTCACATGCCTATCTCTAAACTAGTTACAGAAGTCAGGGGAATGTGCTGCTCTGCTTCTCCAGGCCTAGGCCACACACACTCATTCTTTTAACCAGGAGGGTGTTGGGGTAGGGATCAGCTCCATAGAAGTATAGTGGATGGAGACCAGCGTGTGTGTGTGTGTGTGTGCGTGTGCGCGCGTGTGTTGGGGGTAGTGTCAGAAACAGATGTTGGTTTGCCAACGCAATTCCACTCTCACTCCCTTTTTTGAGTTCCCTGAGATTGGACCCCTGTGAACATGGATATATGCCCAAACTGGACTTGTCTGTGACTGCCAGCTCTTCCCTAGAAGTGGAATATTCCCCAAACTCAGTCTGTCCTGCTTACAGCTTGGTCCTGCAAATCCTCCTGCTCTAAATGTTCCCAGCAAGCTACACAGTGCATGCAATGTCCTTCCAGACACTTTGGCAGCTAGTGAGTCATGTATACAAAGAACTATTCAAAACAGAATGTGGTCAGTTCTCCAAGAGAGTAGTGAAAAGATGTTTGGAGAACAGAGATAAAGGCATGCAACATCTGGCTGGGAGCTTGGGAGCAGACAACTGATTCAGGGACTATCAAGCACCCAGAACAAGCTTAAGTATAATGGCGAGGAATGATAATAACAGTGATGATAACAGCAGCTAATACATATAGTACTTACCATATGTCCTGTTCTAAGAACTTTACATGAATTAACTCAGTGAATCCTCACTATAGCCTTTCTAGTAGGTACAATTATTTCTCCCATTTTAGAGTTGAGGTTAAGTAATTTGCCCAAGGCTACACAGTAAGGAAGTGGCAGGATAAGACTGGGTTCCTATATGGAGTGTCTAAAAGGCCCGGATACAGTGTTAGCCTTGACTTACAGTTCTTTCAGTAGCTGTTTCATCATTCCCAATGGACTCAAACTTCCTGAGAGCCGGACTGAGTCTAGTGCACCTTTGTTTTCTCTAGAACACTTAGGTGGGCTCTACACTTAAGTTTAGGTGGGCTCTATACTTAAGCAGAAGCTACATATATATCCTCTTTGAATAAACTGTCTTTACTGGAATGAGCATTGTTATACAAAATACATAAATGAAGTCTTTTACAGCGGTTAGAGCACTGGACAGGAAGTTATGGATCTGACTAATTGAGGCATTCACATTCACCTCTGACTCAGTGTGTGACTCTGGGCAAATAACCTAATGCCTGAATGCTACAAATTTTCCAACTGTAAAAGAGGAAAACATCCAATCTATTTCACAAGGACACAGTGAAAATATAGTAGTAGATACATATATTAAATTCCTGCTGTACTTAAGAGGAAAGGTACAAGAAACCAAGATATTTTTCTTCATTTAACTGTAACTTCACTGATCAGCAAATACACCTTAGGAGCTAAGCATCCTAGACACTGTGGGATGACAACAGAATAATAAAATATGATTTCTGCTAGTCCCTCTTTAATAATCAGATTTAATGGACAAGATCAATTAGCGTGGTAAACATAGAAATTATTTAGTAGCATGTGAAATTGGTAAAGTACACGGAGCTCACTTCGTCCAACATAAAAAAAGAAAATGAAATCCAAAAGAGGGAAGTAACAGACTCAGGAAGAGTACTATTAACGCAAAAACACTTGTCCTCAAAGAGAAGGTCTGGGCTCTGGGTCTGAAAGTCAGCTGAAGAGCTTACCATCTGTGGGACCTAGGGCCAGTGCTCAGCTTCTCTGAACCAATCGAAAATAGTGATAACAACTTACTTCCGAGAGCTGTTGTGAACTTTAAGTAACACCATGCGCGTAAAAACTTGAATCTAGGGCCTAAGAGCCACAAGTCAACTATTATTACTGTTACTTCTGTAGGAGAAAGGTCTTTTGTGGCTCTTTTTCTTTAACACAAGCCATTTTTTCTCCGGTCAGGCCCCATTCACAAGGTGGAAACACAACAGAGCGTTTTTCGTTAACAGCTCGGAGATGGGCGCCGCAGGAACCCGAACCGAGTCATCCTGGGCGGCAAGGCACAGCCCCCCTCGGCAAAGTCCATCTTCCATTTCCTTCCTTTCCTTTTCGGAAAGGCGCCCCCCTCACGCCCCCTCTGGCTTCTCTCTCCGTCTTGTAGGTCGGGAGGGTCACGGCAGCGAGGCGGCCAGGGCTGGTGTCGGTTCCCCCCACGCCCCATTCTTCCCCGGGGTTCCCGCCCGCCGCGGCGGCGTTCGGAAGCCGGCCCTCCCGCGGGGATTGACACGCTGGGGGCAGACGCGGTTTCTTGCTGCGCTTCTCTCAGGAGCATTACGGCAGGGCTCGTTCCCGGCTCCGGCCGCCAGCCCCATCCTCCCGAGTCCGGAGCTGGGACTGGCGGAGGCCGCGAGGGAGGGAGCGCGAGCGAGGAGGCACGCGCCCGCTGGTCCGCGCCCAGACCGCCGCCGCCACCTCCTCCTCCTCAGCAGCCATGGCCGAGCGCCGCGCCTTCGCCCAGAAGATCAGCAGGTAAAGCTCCGGCGCGGGACGCCCCTCCACTGCCAGAGAAAGAGCCTAGGAGTCCTCCCGGGCCGGGCCTAGGAGGCGGGTGGGTGTGGCGACGCGGTAGCCAGGATCCCGCGGCCTGGCCTGCGGCTGGTGCGGCCGTCGCCGAGGCCTCGCTTAGCCCTCGAACCCCGGCCCTCACCCTCGCCGAGTCCGGGGACCTAGAGAACCCTGGGCGCCCGCCTCCGCCGCCTCCTTGGCGGCCCGGGCCTGGAGTTTCGTGGCTGCTTATAGAAGGGCGGGTGGGGGAAGCTCCTCGGCCGGCAGGCTGATCGGCGCTTCCCAAATTCTTTGTGTCCCCACCCCCGGCGCCGGGGGGGAGCCGCGACGCTTGGCCCCCTCGCTCTCCCCGCCCACTCCCCGTTGGCCCTCTGGAGGGTCCCGGGGTCCGCCCTTCTCTCCACCCCAACAAAAGGAGCGGCGCGCCGCGGGCTCCTGGCTGGTGGGAGGTCACCCCTCCTTCACGCCTCGTTCCATTTCTGAGAAATCTGACAGGAACCGTCTTTGCACCCAGAGGCCCAAATGACCGTGGGCTCGTGCACCCAGAATTTAGAACCTACAGCCAAAATTAAAAGTTGAGAACCTGTGGTCTGCAGCTTCGCTGTGCAGCTGCTGAATGTCTGACACATTGTAGGCTGAAGCTGGATGTTAATACCGTGCGAATTTCAACGTGCGCGTGTTTGTCGGAGCACCAGAGGAAGAAGGATGATAGGCAGCGTTCTTTACACACAGCCCTCTCACTCACATTAGGAGTCTGGAAGTAAGCGAGCGATGGAGGTTGAGGTTTCCCAGCCTTTACCTATTTGTGGTGGGTTGATTGCCGCCTTTCTCGTTCCCCCGCCTCGCCCCCCCCCCCCAAATAAAAACACCTACAAGTTGAATTACTGTGGAGGATTCTAATATTTGTAGAATTTCTTTGTGGAATATACTAATGGATAAGACATTTTTGGTTTTAATGAGACCATATTTCTATGAATTACAATGTCCCAAGAAAAGAAACGTTCAGGTGTATTTTTCTTTCTTTCTTTTTTTACAATTATATTTTTATGGCTCTGGATCTTTTTAGGTTAATGATATTTCTTAAAGAATTTTTGGACCTCCCAAACAGGTCCTTTCTAAACTGCCTGAATTTCCATAACCTAACATTTCTTTGATTTAAGCTTTGGGCTACCCCCCCCCCCTTTAGAGTTTTAGAACACATTTCATCTTCTCCTTAAGAGGGAAAATAAAAGAGCACGGGCTCCACTGTCAGACCATGACATGGGTTCAGATCCCTACTGTTATTCTCTAATTGACCACCTTGGCAAAATTGTTTAAGCTCTCTTAAATTTTAGTTTCCTCGTCTGAAAAATGGGTACAATGACAGTACCCAGATTATAGAGTTGTTGTGAAAATTAAGGTCCCCAACCTTTTTGGCACCGCGGACTGGTTTCGTGGAAGTCTGAGTGGGGGAGGGTGGCTCGCTCGCTGTGGATGGGGGTTGGGTGGGTGGGGGTCAGACAGGAGGCGGAGCTCAGGCTTGCTTTGCTTGCTGCCTGGCTCCTAACAGGCCAGCTAGCGGCCTCGGGTTTGGAGACCCCTGGTGCAAAGTGTTCAGCATAGACATGGTCTATAATAACTATCACTGAACACATAATAATTTGTATATTCTAGGGAGTTGTGATAGATTTAGGAAAAAACTACTACTTTTTGGTAAAAACAATTGAGTCTTGTTTCTAAAGGCAATGCCATTTTAAAAGATGTATTACTTGACACATATACTTAGTATTAATTTCTCTTTAATGTAACCTAAAGTTCATCTCTGAGAACATTGCACTGAACAAGAATGTGCATATTAGGCAGTTAGATACAAAATATATCCAATACCGCTGTTCTCCACTGTTGTACTCAGATGGGACAGGACAAAACACACAAATAATCAGTTTTACAAAACAGCGCTAAATTCAAACTAATATAGCCTTGTAAAGTTGTAAAGTTAAGGCAATGGAAATAAAGAGCCATGTGGTTTATTAGAGAGATACTTATGAGGTAGACTTGGCAGTGATTGGTGATTGATTGGATATTGAAGGGGAGGAAGACTGAGGAGTCTGGGATGACCTCCAGGTTTCTGACTTGGGAAGTTGGGTGGATGTTGGAGGCAACTGTTGAGGTAAGGTAAGGAAGAAGGTGTTTGAGGGTGGAGATGAGGTGTAATGGAGATAATTTAGTTCTGGCCATGTTGATTTTGAGGTACTCATGGAGCATTCAAAGAGAAATGTCTAGGTTGTTGGTGCACATTTACAATGCAGAAAAGAGAGACTGGGCTGAAAATCTAGATTTGGGAATCATTAGCAAGTTGATTGTAATTGAAGGCAGAGGAGTAGGTGAGAGTCCAGGAGAAATGTGCAGATTTAATTTGGAGGGAAGAACAAAGACAGAACTGCTATAGATGATGAATTATCTGCTTATCGTGAATGAAAGGTACTTTCTTCCTTGTTGGCAAATATGGCTGAATAATACTTCTGAAGAAATTCTTGTTTTGCTTCTTAATTTCCTGCTATCAGGCGTATATAGCACAGATTTTGGAGGGAAACTGCTTTGACATCCTAGCACTGCTCCTCATTGAGGAAACCTGGGCATGTTACTTTACTTCATTATGCCTTATTTTCCCTATCTATAAAATGGGATAACAGTAGGACCTACCTTCTAGGGTTGTAAAGATTAAATAAATCAATACATGTAAAGTGCTTAGAACAGTGTTTTTTATTAGTGCCCAAAGTATCAACTATTTTTTATTATTACAGTCTTTATAATGTGACTTAGGACCTCTTCTGGGTAGGGATAATGCATTTTATGATGTGCATATATGACATTTGTTGCTCTGTGAAAAACCAGTTGCTATTTGAATCCTTTTTTAAAAAAAGCTTTTTAATAATGGTCAGAAACCTTTACTTTAAAAAGAATTATGATGATTTCTTTTCTGGCTCAGTTATTCTCTAACTGCTGTTATTTTAGTGCTGTTATGTTTTTGAAGCTGTGATTTGGTGATTTCTCCAAACCCTTGATTCTGTATCACTGGTCGTACTACCTACCTCAGCTCATCATAGAAAAGCAGCATGTGCATTTTGTCCATATCAAGTATTGCCTCTTGTCTCCCTACTTTTTGCGGACAAGGAATGTGCATTGTTAACCTTTATAATCACTCCAGCATATAATAGGTACAGTTTTTGGAATGTTGGCAGTAATTGATGATCTAGGATTTTGTTTGGATTATTTTGTCCTGTGACTTGATATTCCTCAGTAGTGATGAGCATTTGTATATTCTTAAAATACTTTTTACTGCATTCTCATCTTCATAGCCCAGAGAGGCAGAAGAACATAGTAAAAAGGAATACAGGCTCCAGGGCATACTGTACAGGTTGAAATTCTGCTTATATAGTAACACATAATAGCTATGTAATTCTGGGCAGTTGATTTAAACTCTGCCTTCATTTCTTCATCAGTAAAATGGGGATAATTGCCTCCATCAGGTTAATGTGAGGATTAAATGAGTTAATACATGTAAAACATTTAGAACTGTGCCTGAAACATTATAACCATTCAAAAAAAAAAAGGTTACCTGCTGCTATTGATATTCCTATATTATTTTCTGTTATTTTTTTCTATAATCCAGATAAAGAATTGAGGTCTACAGAGCATGAGATTATTTGCCTAAATTGGGACTCAAATCCTAGTGCTCTGATTGCAAGTCTTATACTTTTTATTCAACCGTATTTTCTTTCTGCAAAATATTTTCTGGAGTACTTCTCGATTTTCCAACAGTGCCACTGTCAGCATCTCAAAAGTTACCCTTGCCTTCTGAGTCTTGTTTTTGTTAATTTAGTATCATTTTGCTGCTTAAGAAGCAGAATTTAATGAAAAGCTTTATCAGATCTTTATTTCTGAGAAAAATTTAGCATGAGTAGGGTTTCCTAGATATAGGCTTATTTATAAACTCAACTGCTTTTAGTCTTGAACCTGTTCATAACTCTGACTGGGTAGGCCCAATCTTTCTATCTGCTGAATCTACTTCATTATCTCACCCCTGATCAAAGTAAATCCTTTCCAATTAGCATCAAATACTTCGGTGCTGCCTTTTCTTTTTTTAAATCACTTTTTAAAAGTATGTGTTATTGATTATGGTATTACCATTGTCCCATTCTTCTTTTTCCCATTTATCCCCCACTGCCCAGTACCTCCCTCCCACCAGCATTCCCCTCCTCAGTTCATGTCCATGGGTTGTACATATAAGTTCTTTGGCTTCTGCATTTCCTCTACTGTTCTTAACCTCATCTTGTGTATTTTGTACTTACCAATTATGCTTCTTATTCCCTGTACCTTTTCCTCCATTCTCCGCCTTCTCCCTCCCCACCGATCTTCATTGTGAGACCTCCCTCCATGTGATCTCCATTTCTTCGATCTGTTCCTGTTTTAGTTGTTTGCTTAGTTTGTTTTTCTTTTTGTTTATAGGTTCTGTTGTTGGTAATTGTGAGTTTGTTGTCATTTTACTATTCAGAGTTTTGATCTTCTTTTTCTTAGATAAGTCCATATAATAAGGGCTTGGTGATTGTGAGCTCCTTTAACTTGACCTTATCTGGGAAGCACTTTATCTGCCCTTCCATTCTAAGTGATAGCTTTGCTGGATTGACTAATCTTGGATGTAGGTCCTTGCCTTTCATGACTTGGAATACTTCTTTCCAGCCCCTTCTTGCCTGCTTCTTTTGAGAAATCAGCTGACAGTCTTATGGGAACTCCTTTGTAGGTAACTCTTTTTTTCTTGCTACTTTTAAGATTCTCTCCTTATCTTTAATCTTTGGCAGTTTAATTATGATGTGTCTTGGTGTGTTCCTCTTTGGGTCCAACTTGTTTGGGACTCTGAGCTTCCTGGACTTGTATGTCTATTTCCTTTGCTGGATTGGGGAAGCTTTGTGTCATTGTTTTTTCAGATAAGTTTTCAATTTCTCACTCTTCCCCTCCTCCTTCTGGCACCCCTGTGATTTGGATGTTGGAATGTTTAAAGTTGTCCCAGAGGTTCCTTAGCCTCTCTTCATTTTTTTTGAATTGTTGTTTCTTCATTCTGTTCTGGTTGAATGTTTATTTCTTTCTTTTGTTCCAAATTGTTGATTTTAGTCCTAGTTTCCTTCCCCTCACTGTTGGTTCCCTGTATATTTTTCTTTATTTCACTTTGCATAGCTTTCACTTCTTCCTTTATTTTATGACCGTACTCATTTCTGTGAGCATCCTGATTACCAGTGCTTTGTTTTTTATTTATTTATCTTTATAGAGAGGGAAGGGAGGGAGAGAGGGAGAGAAACATCGATGTCCGAGTGAGAGATACATTGATCCGTTGCCTCTTGCACACCCCCAACTGGGGACTAGCCTGCAGCCCAGGAATGTATTCTGACTGGGAACTGAACCGGCGACCTTTTGGTTCACAGGCCAGAACTCAATCCACTGAGCCACACTAGCCAGGGCTGATTACCCATGTTTTGAATTCTGTGTCTGATAGGTTGTCTGTCTCCTTGCCGCCTAGTTCTTTTTGTGGAGTTTTGATCTGTTCTTTTATTCGTGCCATATTTCTCTGTCTTGGCCACACCTGTTAAGTTGTAAGGGGCGGGGCCTTAGGTATTCGCCAGGACATGGCAACCCACTTTGCGCTTTGTGGCGCTGCCTGTCGGGGATGGGTCAGAGAGGGAACAATTCTGGTTGTTCAGCTCTCACCCTTCTTTCAAGAGACTGGCAGTTTCTCCTGCCTACCACAACCCTCATTGCTTTTTACAGCCAGAGACCCTGAGACTTTATTTTTCCTATACTGGAACCCTGGGTTGTGTAGCCTGTCTTGTTCCCCAGTTGTTCCTTCTGGTTTATCCACATGTAAATATGGGACCACCTGGTTGGTCAGCTGCCACCTCGCCCGCCAGTCTGCCAGCCACTGCCTTGCCTGGCGTCCTCTCTGCCCTGTTGCCTGTCTCCACCCCTGTACCAGTCTGGATGAATGATTCTCCTTTAACTCCTTGGTTGTCAGACTTCCATATAGTTTGATTTCCTGACAGTTCTGGTTTTTCATTTTTAAATTTGTTGTTTCCTTCTTTTGTTTGTGCGAGGAGGTGAAGTGTTTTTTCCTGTACCTCCATTTTGGCCAGAGCTTTCAAAATCACTTCGGACATATACTTCTCCTGGACTTTTGTTGTATTCATCTCACTAATTTAATGCCGAATATCTAACCTATTTCTTGCTCATAAGCTGCAGAGTAGTGTTAGAGGGAAACTAAAACAGTCCAAAGTTGATCTTTCATTAATTAATGGTTTCTCGCTTGAAGTTTACTCCAAATCATTTCTCTTATTTATCATCTTTGTTTTCCTACACCATGTGTTACTGAAAAGTTCAACAGGAGTTCTAACATGAGTTCTTCATTTAACCTCAGCATACTACTGTGCCAATATATCATTTAACTGCCTTTCTCTTGAGCATGAAGGGTATCTTACCCCTAAAGCTTACCTATTTTATTGCACTTTGAATCCCATACTTTGCTACCCACCTCAGAACCTTGATTTCACAATTTTCCCATTGCTTTGTAGCATCTTCAATCTGTTCCATTTTATGGGTCCTTCCCTTAAACTGTTAGACTTAAGATGCCTTTCTCATCATGAAACAAAGAACCATTGAGTCTTCTGGCCTTTTTAGCTGCTAACCAATCATTCCTTTTTCTTTTCTGGTCATATTTCTCACTTGTGTATATTATAGACATGACTACTTTCTGCTTATTCTCATTAATCTTGGGCCATATGGATGTGCTTATCATGGTACCTTATATGCACTTGAATTATAGAACTCTTGAAGATTAGGAACCTTTGACTTTTTTCTTTTCTGATTTCAGGAACTACTACTTGTTTTTAAAGATCTTCTCATCCGCTCCCCCCACCCCTCACCTTGCTCCTTCCTCCTACTTTATACTGCTTTTCAGAGCTCTCTGATGGCTGGTCCAGGTCATTTTATCTCCAGTGCTTACCACAGAGTCTGTGTAAACTGGACACATAAGAAGTGTTTAATGAATGCCACCCTGACACCATGGAGCATCTTTCATTACCTCAGTTCTAGATGACCACAACAGGGTCGTAACTGATCTACTCTCTCCCTCTTCTAATTCAGTGTGTTACAAACGAATTCTCCCTAAAACAGCTTTTACCATGGCATTCATTTGTTCAAGAATATATAGTAGCTTTCTATTGTGTTAAATTCAAACTCTTGCTTGCATTTTAATGTCATCTATGATCTGCTCCCTTTGTGGTTGATTTTATTTTCCAGCTTGCATGTTGTACTTGCATGCAGTTAGGTGTTTTCACTATACCCCCATAAATTTTCTGCTTTTTTTGCTCTTCTGTTTTTCTTTTTGGAATATTTTTCCTTTCCTTTTCCAAATCTTACTCTTCAGACTATTTAACCCACTGTCTTTACTTTTGGGATAACCATTTTCTTGATTTTCTTGATTTTCTTTTTACCATGTATTAGTGCATCCCTAAGCAATATAAGTTTTTTTCTGTTTTTGAATTCATTCGAATGTAACCATACTGTATGTTTGTATGCTTTTGTGCCTTGCTCCTTTTGTTCAAAATTCTACTGTATCTGAGATTCATTCATGAGGTTATGAATAATTGAACTTTATTCATTTTCATTGCTATATTTTATTTCATTGTATAAGTACACCATATTTTCCATTATACAGTAGATGGATATTAGGTTGTTTCTAGTTTTTGACTATTAGAAACAATGATCCTATTACCATTCCTATACATTAAGCCTGGTATACATGTGCATGAGTTTCTCTGTGATATACCCAGCTATGAAATTGCTGGGTAATAGTTATTTTATTGCTTGTCATAGCAGTTTTATTTATCATCAAGTTTATTAGGTGATGCCAAACTGTTTTCTAGGATAACTGTAGAAATTTACACTGCTGCAACAATGTTGCTTTAGATAGATACAGCATTTGATATTGCCGACTTTTTCATTTTTGCCAATTCAGTGGACACATGATGCTGTCTTATTGTAAAAGCTTTAGTTTGTATTTACTTGATTACTAATGAGATTGAGCTGGTTTGTATGTTTACTGACTATTTGAATTCTCTTTTGTAAATTGCTTATTTATATCTTTTGCCGTTCTTTCCTTTTGTTTTTTTCCCACGGAGTCTGTCTTTTCTTACTGATTTGTGTGAGTACTTTATATACATTTAGTGTATTAGTCATTTATTGATTATATGTGTTGTAAATATCTTCCTACTCTGTTTTTAATCCTTTTTATGGAGTCTTTTCAAAACAGAGCTATCAGTTTTAATGCAGTTTATCAGTCTTTTTTTTTTTTGGATGGTTACTACTTTTGGGGTCTTCTTTAAGAAACATTTTGTTAACCTGAGGTCATTAAGATATTCATTTGTATTATCATAAACTTGTAATCGGGGCCTTTGTATTTGGGTTTATATCCTACCTGGGCTTGATATGTGTATGATGTGAAATTTTAATTTTTTTCAGAATGGATTACCCTTTGTCCATTGATCTGCCCTGCCACTTCTGTAATAGATTGTATGTCCTTATTTGTGCATTTTTTTCAGGGCTATTTTGCTCCACTGGTCTGGTTACACATCTTTTCACCAATTATAAATGACCTTTGTTCTAATAAGTCTTAGAATTTGGTAGAGTAACCCCTCCCACTGTTTTAAAGTATCTTGGCTGCTCTTAGCTCTTTGAATTTCCATGTATATTTTAGAAAAACCTCTAAGTCCTATTAGAATTTGATTGGGATTGCATTGAGTCTGTGTATCAGTTTGAGGGAAGAGTGACATAATACTGAGTTTCCAACCTGTGATTACAGTGTACTCTCCTTTCATTTATTTTTCTTTATATTGTATAATGAAATTTTATAATTTTCTTTAACTTTCTTACATTTCTTTTGTTAGATTTATTCCTAGGATTTTGTATCCAGCTTTATAAACCTTGCTAAACTCTTGCTAGTTCTAAAAATGTATCTGTGGATTCATTTTCTATATAGGCAACCATATCATTTAGAAATCACAAATTTTTGTTTCTTCCTTTCCAAGTCTTATAACTATGTACTTTTTGTCTTACCCTACAGGCTATTACCTTGCATGACTGTGCAGAATATTATCATTTCTGTTCAACATTATATTAATATGGAGAATCCTCATTTTGTTTATGATCTCAAAGCCTGATGGTTGCTGTAGGTTTTTTGGTGGGTTCCCTGAAAATGAGACTGAGGCAAGGATGAAGAGTTGAGGCTTTACCGGGGAGGCATGATCCCAGCGCATCAAAAGAGAAAAGGGAAGTAAGGCAGAAAAGGAGGGGAAACAATATAAGGTGATAACTTATGTCTTTGGCCGCAGCTTCCTAAAGAGCTGAAGAGAGATTGTTGGCAGGCGCGCTTGCTTGGCCATGCGGGATATCTTTTTATGGAAGAACAGTTCCTCAGATCAGTAGATGGGAGTCTGAAAGAAGAAGAAATATGAGGTCTGTCCATAAAGTATCCAGCCATGTACTATGAAAAATAGAGAAATTCATTGAAGAGGATGCAAGATACAAGAAACATTGTACATAGAACAATGATGCCTCAGTCCCTTTCCAAGTAGGCACTTTGGGACCTCACATAGTTCTCCCAGTCACCATCAGCTGCCCCATCATATTTTCTTGGATCTCACTGATGGTCTGAAATCTCTTCCCTTTCAAAGGTGATTTTAGTTTTGGGAAAAACCAGAAGTCATAGGTCACCAAATCTGGGCTGTAGGGGGGCTTAGTCACCTGGGTGATTTGATGTTTTACCAAAAAACTCTGCATGAGACGTGATGCATGAGCGGGTGTGTTGTCATGATGAAGCTGCCAATCACCAGTTGCCCGTAGCTGCGGCCTCAAGCATAACACAAAATTTGATGCAGATTTGTTGCTCTACTCACTCGTCATTTTGAATGTGACGGCCGCACAGTACACATGCTCACTCAACGGTGTTCTACCACCCTCACTGACTAGTACAGTGAAGATGTCATTGTTCACACATGCATATTCCAGTCCACTCTCCTTGGCTGCCAGGCTACATCGATGTTATGCAAACTGTTCTCGTTGTGTTAACAATGGCTGGACTTTTTCCATACAGACCTCGTATATCTACCTGCATTTCTCTTGCATCCTGTTTTCTATTAGTCAGTTCAATCTCCTCAGAGAGATAACTTCCCTTCACTTCTGGGTTACATCATTTGGACCTCTTTTGCAACCACACTAGATGCCTCACTACTTTTTCAGTGGCTTTTTACAGAAGAAACTTTTTGGTTGCAAGTGACAGAAATTCAGATCAGGTTAATTTGCACAGAAAAAAGCGTTGACTCACATAATTGTGTACACCTGGTCCAGAGATACTGCTGATGTCATCAGGCTTTTATTTTCGTGTCTTGAATGGATCTTCCACTGAGTTACAATGATAATTGGCATCCCCAGGCTCAAATCCTGCCAGTTTAGTTCTACCAGGAAAGATCCAGCCACTCAGTTATTGGTATGACTTGGGTCACATGTTCTTCTTTGAACCAATTACTATGTTTAGGGATATAGGTGTCTTGGCACATCCTGGGGTTCCTGGGTCATGTGTCCTAATCTGTGGCTTGGAGGAGAGATGTGATGGTGACAACCCTACCCAATCTCAAGGGGTGAGTTCCTTACCAGAAAGAATGGTTTTCTAACTGAAAGAAGGAGGGTAAGACTATGGTCATACCAAAACAACTGATGGTCTTTAAAATTAGTCATTTTAAGTTGCTCACCAACACTGTAATCATTTAAATATATAGCTGTACAGTCAGCCTTGCTACCTACTAGAATTTCATTGTAACTTGTGAATACAAAATACAAAGAAAACCAGTGTAACCTGATGCCAGCTATGCATCCAGTCTCTTTGTTAAGTGTAGCTCTGACCTGTATGTCAACTATAGCCCTTCCAAGGAGTTGTGCTTGGTTTTTTGCTTTCCCATGCTTCTTTCTGCATCTATACTCCTATATCATCACGAGGTGTTTCTGATTTGCCCTGCGACAACAGAAAACTGAGCTTCTTAATTCATATCAGCCATTTAATGATTTTCATATACGTTGATAAAGAAGCAGGGATTGTGGTAAGTTGTTTCAGGGTACAAAACTTTCATAGTGACTCTATCTCTCATCTTTTTCCTGTTATAATTCTTACTCTGACTAATATATGATTTTTTCCCCTTTTCTTCACAGAGTAGTTCCAACCATACTCAGGTTCTTTTTAAAAAAAATAACTTTATTGAGTTATCATTTATATACCTTAAGATTAATTCAAGTGCATAGTCAATGATTTTTAGTAAACTTTTAGAGTTGTGAAACCATCAACTACAATCCAGTTTTAGAGCATTTTTATCACCACCCAAAAATCCTGTGAAAGTTTATAGTCCCTTCCTATTCCCACCCCAAGCTCCAGGCCACCACTAATATACTGTCTCTCTCTCTAGATTTGCCTTTTCAGAATATTTCACATAAATACAGCCAAATAATATGTGATCTTTTGTGTCTGGCTTCTTCTAATATTTTTTAAAATTACAGTTTACATTCAGTATTATTTTGTATTAGTTTCAGGTGTACAGCATAGTGGTTAGATAATCAAGTACTATACAAAGTGTTCCCCTGATATTTTTAGTACCCAACTGGTACCACACCTAATTACTACAGTATTATTGACTATATTCCCTGTATTGTGCTTTACATCCCTCTAGCTCTTTTTACTTAGCATAATGTTTTTGTGATTCATCCATGTTATAGTGTGTATCAGTACTTCACTCTATTTTATGACTGAATAATATTTCATTGTATTTATATAGCACATTTAGCTTATCCATTCATTAGCTGATGGACATTTAGGTTGTTTGTACCTTTGGCTGTGTGAACAATGCTGCTCTGAACAGTCATGTACAGCTTTTGTTCGAATGCCTATTTTTAATTCTTGTGGTTATATTCCTAGGAGTGGAATTGCTGGATCATCTGGTAATATTATATTTAATTTTTTGAGGAACTACCAAACTGTTCCACAGTGACTATACCAATTTACATTTCTATCAGCAATGTTTGAGGGTTCTAATTTCTCCAGATCCTTGCTAACACTTGTTATTGTCCTCTTCTTGATTATAGACATTCAAATGAGTGTGAATTTGGCACTTATTTTATTGTGGTTGTTGATTTGCATTTCCCTAATGATTAGTGATGTTTTTCTTGAGCTTATTGACCATTCACATGTCTTCTTTGCTGTGATATCTATTCAGACCATTTGCTCATTTCTAAATTGGATCATTTATCTTATTTTGAGGTATAAGAGTTCTTTATATATTCTGGATACATACCCTTTATTATATATATGATTTACAAATATTTTTTCCCTTTCTGGTTTGTTTTTCATGTTCTTAATGGTGAATTTTTAAGCATATTTTAAACTTCATTGAAGTCCAATTAATAGATTTTTTAAAATAGATCATTATTTTGGTGTTGTAGCTAAGACTGCTTAATTCATGGTTGAGAAGATTTCCTTCTCTTGATTTCTTTTACAGATTTTTATAGTTTTAGCTCTTACATTTAGGCTTATGATCCATTTTGCATTACTTACTGTGCATCGTGTGACATGAAAGTCTAAATTCCCTTTTTTTTTTTTTTTTTTTTAGTGCATGGGAATTTTCAGTTGTTGAAACACACTGTGAAGAGACTGTCCTTGTCTCATTGAATTGCCTTGGTACATTTGTCACATAACTGTTGACTATAATGTAAGAGTTTATTTGAGTTCTCTTTTTTCTTTATTGATTTTAGAGAGAGCAAAGGTGGGAGGAAAGGGAGGGGAGAGAGAGAAAGAGAGAGAGGGAGAGAGAGTGATATCGAGATCTATTTGTTGTTCTACTCATTTATGCATTCATTGGTTGATTCTTGGACGTGCTGTGACCTGGGATTGAACCCTCAACCTTGGTGTATTTGGATGATGCCCTAACTAACTGAGCTACCTGGCCAAGGCCTAAGAGTTTATTTCTTGACACTAAGTTCTGTTTCATTGATCTGTATGTCTGTCCTTATCATATCGTTCTGATTACTGGTACTCTGTAGTAAATTTTGAAATCTGGAAGTGTCAGTTGTCCAACTTCTAACTTTTTATCAAAATTGTTTTGCCTATTCTGGGTTTCTTGCATTTCCATAAACATTTGAAGATCAATATCAGTATAAATTTTGTTAATTTTGAGTCCTGCAAGTCTATGAACACAGACTGTCTCTTCATTTAATAGATCTTATTTGATTTTTCTCAGCAAAGATTAAGTTTTTAGCATGTAAGTCTTGTACTTCTTTTATTAAACCTATTTCTAAGTATAGGGTCTGGCAGAAGTAAGGCCTGTTTGAGTGCAGTTGGTAGGGTAATAATAGGAGTGTAAGAATTTACAGTTTTAATTTGAACATTTCACCTACAATGTTTTACGGTATGCTTGAGTGTGATATTGTTATGCTACAGAATTACATGCTTCTGATTTTGTAATAAGAAAGGGGTGTTATTTGTGTTGGACCCTGTATTTTATTGTTTTTGATATTATCATGAATAGAATTAAAAAATTATTTTTGGTTAGTTCATTGTTAGTATATAGAAATATACATATAGTTGGTTTTTGAATGTTGAGCTTGTATCCCCTGATCTTGCTGAATTCATTGGTTCTAGTTGCTTTTTTTGGTGGATTTCTTAAGATTTTCTACATACAGGACCATGTTATCTGTGAGTTAAGATAGTTTTCTTTTAAAGGTTTTATTTACTTATTTTTTAGAGATAGGGGAAGGGAGGGAGAAAGAGAGGGAGAGAAACATCGATGTGAGAAACATTTCATCTGTTGCCTCTCATATGTGTCCCAACAGGGATGAACCCACAACTCAGGCATGTGCCCGGACTGGGAATCGAACCCATGATCTTTTGCTTTGTGTGACAGTGCCTAACCAACTGAGCCGTACTGGTCAGGGCAGTAAAAATAGCCTTATTTCTTCCTTTCCAATCTGTATTCCTCTGATTTCTCTTCTTTTCTTCCTTTCCCTCTGGCGCTGGCCAGAACCTGCTGTACAGTGTTCTATAGAAGTGGTGAGAGCAGACGTTCTTACCTTCTTCCCATTCTAAGAAGAAAGCATTCAGACTTTCAGCATTAAGTATGCTGTTATTTGCGGACACATGCTACAGAAAAGGGAAGGAGGGGACAAAGATTTGAGAAGTATTTAAGAGAAAGAACATGACTTAGCAATTAATTATATATATAATTTACACCAGGATATAATTTGTACATTTGTGGGTAAGAAGATTCTGGCTTTATTTTTACAAAGGAGGATGGAATTGAGGATAAATTTACCTCCTTTTGGGAGGATTGACTTTTTTCAGTAGAGGTTCCCCCCTTACCATTCTTTTTAGTTGTCAATTTCAGATGTGTTAATTTTTCTAAATGCTAAATTTTTGAACTCTTTTTCAATATAATTATAATTTAGTATGTTCCATGAAATGAAGGAGCAATATTTTCATCATGTTTTAGGTGAAGAAATTGAGATATAGTGAAATGGTGTAGATCAGAGTGATGGAGACATCCAAGTGTCTTTATTTAACAGTGTTTCCTAAATCTTGACTTAAATGTTATCCCAAAATAGTGTCAGATGGGATATATGAGTCATCTGACATTTTTTATTCTCCCCCAAAAGGAGTTATATCTTAAATGTTAAGTGCATTATATACAAGGACTATTTCTGTTCTTTGGTTTCACATACCACCTCGTGTGTGTTTTTGTTTTCTAAGGCCTTTAGGGTTACCGATCCACTTTGGACCTAAATTCCTAAAGAATTTAACACAGGCTAATTTATAAGTGGCACAAAGGCAGTGTCTCAGCTGGGAGTTTCAATTAGCCATCCATGAAATGTAGGAGACATCATATCAGTGACAGTAGTCATTATAGTGTTCCTATTAATATGTCAGTATAGAAAGTAGGCATTTTCCCTGGGTGTATTTAACTGATCTCATAGGCTAGATTTTGAAGAATAGAGAAATCATTAATATGAACTATAGCTAGAATCTACCTTTGGAAACTTGTTTCCATGGAAAAAGGCCTTAGGAGCTTTAAGGATCTGAATTCAAACCCTGACTCTACCTTTCAAAATAAACTTGGGAAGATTACTTTACTTTTGAAGTTTATCTAAAAATACCTATTTTTTCTGATTACAAAATAATATATAGTACTGCAGAAAATAAGGAAATATAAAAGACCCAAAAGAGAAAATAAAAAAATTACTCAAAATTTTTGATTTAGATAAAAATCTGCCCTAATGAAATTTATATTCCAGTGGTGGTCTTTGCAAAAACTAGAAATAGCCTAAATGTCTACCAATAGAGACTGGCTAAATATGTTCCCAGATTATCTACTACAGATAAAAAGAAGGCAAGCATTGTTGAGAGTGTGGCTCTTACTGGCTATATGACCTTAACCTCTAAACTTCAATATCCTGATGTAGTAGTGCCTTCTTAACTTTGTTCTGAAGATTAAGTAAATGAGGTATAACAAATGTAATGTTTTGCACATTGTCTGGCAGATTGTAAGTGCATGGTAAATATTGCTAGAGTATTATTATTATTATTTTTATGTGCTGAATGGAAAGATTTCCAAGATGTATTAAGTGTAAGATATAAGGTATCGATAGAATGTTATTGTATGATGTCATATGTGGATATTAAAAAATAAGGATTATATATGCTGATACACACACACACACACACACACACACACTGATGTATACACATCTTTTTCTTGAAAGAAACCTAAGAAAATACTAAATGGTTACATTTGGGGAATAGGACTGGAAATTTGAAGTGGTAGAAGTAGACAGATATATCTTTTGTTTTTACCTCTGCGAAGTTTGAATTTTTTAAGGTCATGTGATATTTCTTTTATTTATTTTTCAAACATGCCTTCTTTCTCAAGTTTTCTGTCTTTTCTTCATATTGAAAAATCTATTCTGCTTCTCATAGTAACTTTATTTGCATAATCATAGAGCTTGAAAGTAGTTCTGGAACCAGTTCTTTGCAGAGATGTTAAATACATGTTAGAGACTATTTTGAGATAATAAACATTTTTTATGTCTTGTTAAAAAATAAGAGTTTCAATAGTAGCTTTTTATCTTATCAGTTAATACATGGGATAAGAGCATGTCAGCTATGCTCTTAAAGAAAAGGTTATATAAAGATATATTTACAAATAAAAAAATAAAGAAATGGTTATACATTGAGAAATCTTTTGTGGATTCAGATTCCTACTGCCATGCCCCCTCCCCCCCCTGCAAATGTTTACCTATTTGACAGTAATAGATAAAAAAGCATACATTCTTTTTTCAATCAATTAGAAACCAACTATACTTAGAGATAAGTTTACTGGAAAAGGCATTTGGAAATTTCATTTATAATGTAGTCTCTAAGTTCATTCTTACTATTACTATTTTCCTCTTTCCACTCTAACACCTGCCTTTCTTTGTTTCTCTCTTTCTCTTTCTTCCCCCCCCTCCCCATCTTCCCTCCAAGAAGCTCATATCACTTGTTCCATTCTAGCATTCTTATTCAAATACTTTTTGGGGGGAGGAACTGAGTTTCTCTTTATTCCAATTTACCGCTATAGCTTTTTAAACCTTTTTTAAAGCAACCAGTATGTGTTAGGCATTCTGATAAAGGGTGCAAGAGTAAATAAGGTGATGACCTGCTTTTAATTGCTTAGTTCCTTGAAAGAGATAGATTTCAAAAACAATTTGATAGATGCCATGATTAAGGTATTAGTCAGTTATCACAATGAGGTAGAAAAGAGGCACCAGATCTAGTTAAAGAATATACAGGGTGGGGCAAAAGTGGGTTTGCAGTTATGAGTATACAAAACACAGTTTATTCTTGCATTATTTATTAATTATTGTGTTATTCTCCATACAAACAACTGTAAACCGACTTTTGCCCCACCTTTTCTTAAATGGCAGACATTAATCTGCTTTGAGACATTTATATAAGATAAGAGATAATATAGCATACTCCAATCAGAAGTGAAGTTTCCTTTTCCTTAAATTCCTCAAGGAGGTTGCAAAGGTGCCCCAAAGAGTGAGTGTGCCAGGCCCGAGAAGCTAAATTCTTGATACTTCACTGTGCCTTTTTCTTTTCCACCAAATTTTATAGTTGAAAGTTGCATCACCATTTCCGAAAAACTGACCTTGCAGTTTATGTGCTTCTTTTGAAGAGAATGTCTACAAACCAGGTTTTCCTACTGTTGAAGTCAACCTCTATGTCTGCAAGGCCAGAGTCATCTTAAACCCTGATGGAAAGCAGCTTGGCTAGTCGACTGTCTGAACTAGCCTCCTAGAAACTCCATTTCTTTCAGTGCATATGGATGAACACAGAGTGCTTTGAAAGCACAGAGGAGTGTCTAATGGAGTTAAACAAAACTGAAATAATCGGGCGGCACTTTACAGAGGCCGTGATATACCGAGTGAAGGGTATTTGCCCCATCTCATGTTAATATTCACGTTAATATTTATTTTGCTAGTTTTCCTCATTAAGGCAAAGTAACGATAACTGAAGAGTTTAAACTGAACTACAGAAATCATTTGTATGTCTAAAATATAAGGATGTTTTCCTGCATACTATAATACTAATACTATTTTCACACATTAAAAAAAAAAATTCTTAATTATGTAATACCTTACTTGTGTTCAAATTTCCCATTATCCCCAGAAATGTTTTTATAGCTGGTTTCCTCAAGCCAGGATCCAAGAACCATTTGTTGCATTTAGTTACATCTAAGTGTTATTTCCCCTTTTGAATAGACTTTATTTTTCAGTCTTGTCTTTTTTAAGTTAAAGCTTAGCCACATGCCTCCCCTCCCTCCCTGCCCCTCTCCCTGCCTCCCTCCTTCACTTTCTTCCCTCCCTCCCTCTCTCCCACCCTCCTTCCTTCACCCCTCATCCTTCCTTCCCTTCTTCTTCCCCTTACTTTTACTCTCACATTGATTTGTTGAAGAGACTTGACAAATAAAATGAACTGCCTTCTGGTTTTAGTCTGATTACTTCCCTTGGTATTAACTTGTTACACTGTTCTCTGTATTTTCTGTAAACTGAATCTTAGATGTACAGATTTGATTCAATTCAGGTTAAAGATTTTGGACACATATACTTAGCAGGTAATACAATGTTGCATTACTTTAATCAGGTATTCCCTCCCTCCCTCCCTTCCTTCTCTTTATCTTTAATACCAATGATAGAATTCTGATTCAACCTATTAATTATCAGCCTTTGACTTGGATAGGTACAGCACTGGGCCATCAGCTGTTTTGTCCTTTTTCTTTTGGGGCTTTTTAGTTAGCCCTTTTTTTGGTCTTGTCTTAGATATACTTCCTTACCTGGTATATTCTGTGGTATATTCTCTTTCACTTCTTCCCTGACTTATATCTTAGATATAAACAGTGCCAGTTCCAAGACCTCTTGCTCTCTTATTTGACATGTTACAGTACATCTATTTTTTGTGACCTTATAAGGGTAACACAACTAAATCCTGTATTTTAGTCTAAATTCTCCTATTCACCTTTGCTCCAGCCGACTGGAGATGAGAGAGGCCCAGGTTGACCTTGGGTCACTCTGGAAATCTTGGTGGGATGGGGCATCTGTAAGTGAGAGGAGGTTAGAGGAAAGGTTAAATGCAACATAATTTTCCCTGAGGATATGCATCCTTTTTTGGTTATTTACAACATCCTATGGTGAATGGCCTGGCCTTAGCGAGTTCTTTCTTTTTTGAAAACTCTAATGCATATTGACATAGTGAGGGAACTGGTAGAAATGGAGACAGTTAATAATGAGATAAATAGATCAAACATTGGATCATGTTCTCTAAGGGGAAGAAGATATTCTATAATTTAGGAGCATAAGTAATTACGGGGTTTTTGACCTCATCTTTTTACTTTGAGTTGATATTATTAGCTTATTAGAAGTAAAAAAGACTTCCTTATTGCTTCACTATATGAGCTATCACTAGGTATAGCAAAAATTGTTATCGGAAAAAGTAATCTATGAAAAAAGGATTTTAATTGTTATTAGGAACTATATTCATCACATTTCTTGACTTGCATATTCTGGGCCATAGGATGGTTAAGAGATACGTGTTTTATTTGTGAAAATTTTTTTCATTACCATTTAATAAAATCTTTTTATACAAAGGACCTCAGTGTAAATAGATCCCTTGTCTAGGTTCTAGATATTACTATTATAGCTCACTTTGGAAATGGTTCTTATTTTCAATTATTACTGATTTTATTTTTTGGGAAAGTTATATCATATAGAAATAAGACAAATATTTGTAATATGAGGATTATTTTATGTATGTCTGCTATTAAACATAAGATTGTGTCTTTTTGAAATAGTCATTTTATTTAAATTTCACTTCTTAACGTCTTCTGAAATCAGGGTATGTCTTCCAATTAATTGGTGATGTTAATTGGCAAGGTTTTTCTTTCTTAGCTGTATATGAAGTAATGGTACCTCTTAACAATTAGTGACATTCATGAATTTGATGAAATATGGCAGTTTACAATTTAGGTTACTCATGGCTTAGCTCCAGAAACAGTGGAGTCGTGCTGAGATCGGGAGATTGCATTGAGTATTGAGTAACACTGAGGAAGATCACATAGCAAGGAGATTTGGAAGAAGAGAAATGGGAAAAAGATTATATCAAAAATCTGGATAATTTTTAGAAAATGAGATTGTTTAGAAGTTCAGCTGGAAATTCAAATGAAGGCCAAGATGTTCAGGGCTCTGAATTCAAACATCAGCTTCAAAGCACTTCATAATAAAAGTATCATCACGCTTGTCCAGAAACCAGGCCATGAAGCCTGTTTCACTTTTAGTGTAATGGAAATCACAGGAAGAAAGTAGGGTTTATTTTTTGAAAAAGAGTGAAAGGACAGAAGGCAAGTTTTATAAAATTACGTGGCCAGTTCATTGATGATCATAGGGTAGAACTTAGGTATTGACATCAGGAAAGTAATTGCACAAAATCTGTGGATAGTAGTTTTTATTTTGTATTCTTGAGTTATAGTTTCTACTGAATAGAAATATTACTAATGTGAAGAAGTTGTTTATGTACTGGATTTAGGACTCACTGAATATTTTGGTTTATAGTTTTGTGGAATCTAAGTAATATAGAGATTAATGAGCTATCAAGTCATTTAGATATCTAAAATATTTTTGTTTTAGAAATACTATTTAAGTAAATTTACTATACCAGTATTCCCCCAAGGGTAAACAACCAGCTTGCAATTGTAGAACTTCTAAACTCTAATCCTGATTCAAATAAAGACCTATCTTTCAAGTTATGGTATGCTAATGCCTTGGTGGTTTACTTCACTTGTCAGTAAGTTCAGTAATACTGTATATTTCACAGGGCTAAACATTCAGCTGTTTTCAGTGCTATTTGCCAAGTATTTTAGGGGAAACAAAATAAATGAAAACATTGCCTCTGTTTATATAGACCATACGTGAAATATGGAAAAAATAACTAGGAGGAAAATGCAAGTTAGGTTTTGATAAATGCTCTAAGGGTTTTAAAGATTGGTGATATTTTTAGTTGTAGTGAGTCAAGAAGTTTGTATGGAGATCTTGGAATTTGAGTTTTACCCTTAAAACTAATTAAGAATTGGCTTCTGGCCAAGATGGAGGCATCGGTAGATACACTTTGTTTCCTTGCACAACCAAAAGAAGGACAACAGATTTAAAAACAAAAAATAATGAGAACTACCAGAAAATGGAACTGTATGGAAGACCGACAGCCAAGGAGTTAAAGAAGAAACCTTTATTCAGGCTGGCAGAAGGGGCGGAGACGGGCAGCTGGGGCCAAGAGGATGCGCCACAAGGCTGCGGCTGGCAGACGAGGATGGGCAAGGTGGCAGCTGGTGGACTGGGTGGTCGCACATTTGTGTGTGAATAAACCGGGAGGAACAACTGGGGAGTGAGAGAGACTGTGCATCCCAGGGCTCTGGCATGGGAAATGAAAGCCTCAAAACCTCTACTGATTAAAACCTGTGGGGTTTGTGGTGCGGGAGAAGCTGCCAGTGTCACAGGAGATTTCGTTTGAGAGACCCACAGGGTCCTAGAATGTACACAAACCCACCCACCCAGGAATCAGCACCAGAAGGGCCCAATTTGCTTGTGGGCAGCAGGGGAAGCAAGTGAGAGACGGCCAAGTGCCACGCAAGTGGCATTGTTCCCTCTCAGGCCCCTCCCCCACATACAGTGCCACAAGGCAGTGACTGGGTTGCCCTGCCCTGGTGAACACCTAAGGCTCTGCCCCTCACAACATAATAGGTGTGCTGAGACACAAAAAAATATGGCCCAAACGAAAGAACAGATCAGAGCTCCAAAAATAGAACTAAGCGATGAAGAGATAGCTAACCTAACAGATGCAGAGTTCAAAACACTGGTAATCTGGATATTCACAGAATTGCTAGAGTATGGCCGCAAAATGGAGGAAAAAGTGAAGGCTATGCAAAGTGAAATGAAGCAAAATATACAGGGAACCAACAGCGAAGGAAAAGAAACCGGGACTCAGAAAGAAGAAATAAAACATTCAACTAGAACAGAATGAAGAAACAACAATTCAAAAAAATGAGAGGGTGAGGAACCTCTGGGACAACTTTAAGCATTCTAACATCAGAATCATAGAGGTGCCAGAAGGAGAAAAAGAAGACCAAGACATTGAAAACTTACTTGAACAAATAATAAAGGAGAACTTCCCCAGTCTGGCAAAGGAAATAGATTTCCAGGAAACCAGGAAGCTCAAGAGTCCCAAAGAAGAGTCCCAAGGAAGCACAAACCAAGGCACATCGTCATTACATTAACCAAGGTTAAAGATAAGGAGAGAATCTTAAAGGCAGCAAGAGAAAAGGAGAGAGTTTCCTACAAAGGAATTCCCATAAGACTGTCAGCTGATTTTTCCAAAGAAACCGTACAGGCAAGAAGGGGCTGGAAAGAAGTATTCCAAGTCGTGAAAGGCAAGGGCCTACATCCAAGATTACTCTATCTGGCAAAGTTATCATTTAGAATGGAAAGGCACGTAAAGTGCTTCCCAGATAAAGTAAAGTTAAAGGACTTCATCATCACCAAACCCTTATTAAATGAAATATTAAAAGGACTAATCTAAGGAAAAGATAAAAAATATGAACAGTAAATGACAACAAACTCACAACTATCAACAACTGAACCTAAAAAACAAAAACAAAAACAAACTAAGCAAACTGCTAAACCAGGAACCAAATTATGGAAGTGGAGATCACATAGAGGGTTATCAGAGGGGAGGGGGAAGTGGAGAATGGGAGAAAAGGTACATGGAATAAGAACATACATGCTAGGTACAAAATAGAGAGGGGGAAGTTAAAAATAGTATAGGAAATGGAGAAGTCAAAGAACTTAAGTGTATGACCCATAGACAAGAACTAAGCGGGGGAATCCTGGCGGGAGGGGGGATGCAAGGTGGAGGGGAATAAAGGGGAGAGAAAAAATGGGACAACTATAATAGCATAATCAATAAAATATATTAAAAATAACTAATTAGGAATTAAATTTGTTGCTTAGGAGAGAAACAGCATTCTAGGAAGCAGTTTATGTTCAATGACAAGATTTTGGGGAAAGATATGTAATGCTACAAGGGTGATTAGGGAGGATCAGATTATGGAAAGCCATTAATGCCACAGTGTAAGGACATTTTTTATTAAGTAATAACAAGGAATAGTTTTCAGGAGCATGAATGAAGAACTAGTAATATTTAAAAGGAAAAAGGTTTTTTTTTCCTTTCTAATTCTTACTATGTATTAATTTGTTAATAAAGTATTTTAAAATTAATTTTATATCCTTAAAATGTATACATTTTAATATATATATCTTCTCATAGCTTCCAACTTTATTATAAGCCAAAGTATATTCATATACTTTGAAATGCCATATTAAAAAAAAAACAACCCTTATGTAAGTTGGTTGTCAGTCTTTTACCCTACAGCAGCATTGTAAAGATGTTCAAGTGGTGTTTTAGGAATTTATAGCCTTCTTGCTGAGGTTTTGTTCTTCAAATGAATCTTTAATATACTTACCTTCCTCCCACTTTAAACCTAGGCTGTTTTATTTTTTAAAATAGTAAGTATTTGCTTTCTTTGTTATAGAACTGTGGCTGCTGAAGTTAGGAAGCAGATCTCTGGACAATACAGTGGTTCTCCCCAGCTGCTTAAAAACCTCAACATTGTTGGCAATCTATCCCACCATACCACAGTAAGTAGCTTACTTAAAATATGCAGTGTTACTGGTATCTTTCTCACTAGGCCATGAAAAAATAGTGGAAAGAGAAGAGCCACTAGACTGAATTTCACTAGTTTTGTAAGGTTATTTGTTGTTATCTCACTTTTTCCTGAAATCCGAATTGGAGAAGGGTGTTATAGAAGTGCTCATTTTCCAGACAGTTCTGAAATGATTCAGGATTTAATCAACTCTGGAATTTTAACTTTGTTTTTATGCCATTAACTTGTTGAGGAAATTAGGTTAGTTTTCTTATAGAATTTCTTGCCTTTTGGATTTTATGTTTGCTTCCCTGTAGACTTCTTCTTTTTTTTTTTATCTTGTACTTTCTGTGACTGATTAGATTCTTTGCAATTTCTTCCTTGTAGACTTGTTTTTCTACTTCTGTATTTCCTGTACTGATTAGATTCTGTTCAACATTTTTTTAACAGCTTTATTGAGATTTGATTCACATACCATACAATTCACCCATTTAATTTACAATTCAGTGGATTTAATATATTTGTAGATATGTGCAACCATTGTCACAGTTAATTTAGAACATTTCTTTATCACCTCAAAAAGAAACGCTTCAGCAATCACCCTTTTACCCTCTTTCCCCCAGCCCAAAACAACCACTAATTAAATGCCAGAAGTTTTGATGGCACATTGGAAAGGACTGAAAGAAATCTTAACACTAAACATGTCAGCCAAAATTCCAACGCAGTGATTGCCGAAGTAAGACAAGTTCACTCATTGCCTGTGAGAGATTCTGTAGTGCTTCACTACTGTTTCTCTGTCACCCTTTAACCCTGCCTACTACCCCATCATTCACTCTCTTATAAAATCATGTTGCAATCTCCTCCCTTTTGTCAGTAAATACAGGCTCTTTCTTTGGAGTCTTGCAGAATAATTTATAGTTTTAAGTAGCTTGTCACTACATCCCAAGATCAACCCAGGCAGCTGTCTCCCCATGGGCATCAGAGAGAATGAAGACAGTTGTAGCAAAAATAAATTTGTTTCCTTGGTCCAGGTTTAGCTAACATTGCACCTAGAAAGCCAGTGGCCTTTTCTATGAGTTATGGAAACAAGATCATTTATGTTATGGAAACAAGATCAATTATCCTCTGTATGATTTAGTGTTTTTAAGAGAGTGTCATAGCTTCCTATCTTGCCCTAACACTTACTTTTTAAAAAAATATTTTATTTATTTATTCTTTAGAGAGAGGGGAAGGGAGGGAGAAAGAGGGGGAGAGAAACATCATTGTGTGGTTGCCTCTAACACTCCCCCGGCTGTGGACCTGGACCACAACCTAGGCATGTGCCCTGACTAGGAATCGAACCAGCGACCCTTTGGTTCACAGGCTGGCAGTCGATCCACTGAACCATACCAGCCAGGGCACTAACACTAATTTTTGGTATGGTTGGTCATTTGTTGAGGAAAGATTAATTTTGAATTAGACATCTGTAAAGACTCCCAACTTTTTTTCATTATTTTCATTGAGTATTCATTTGTGATACTCTAAATCCTGAACGGTATATTGCCCTCAAAATAATACCTGGATGGAGAAGCATTTACTTAAGTTTTCGAAAAATGTTCTTTTAAAAGTATTTTATCTATCTACCCATCTATCTGTTGGTAAAATATACATAACATAAAATTTACCATTTTATCCATTTCTAAATGTATAATTCAGTGGCATTAAGTATATTCACAATGTACAACTATCACCACTATCACTATTATCCATTACCAGAACTTTTTTATTCAGACTGAAACTCTATACCTATTAAACAATAACTCCCTGTTCCTCTCTCCTCTAAATCCCTGGTAACCTGTAATTTCAATCTGAGTGAATTTATCTGTTCTATGTACCCTATATAAGTGGAATCATACAATATTTGTCTTTTTGTATCTGGTTTATTTCACTCAGTATAATGTCTGCAAGATTCATCCATGTTGTAACATGTGTTAGAATTTCATTCCTTTTTAAGGCTGAATAATATGTTATTGTGTGTATATATCACCTTTTATTTATCCATTCATTTGTTTATTTTAAAGATTTTATTTATTTATTTTTAGAGAGAGGTGAAGGGAGGGAGAAAGGGAGAGAAACATTAAGGTGTGGTTGACTCTCACATGCCCCCCACTGGGGACCCATCCTGCAACCCAGGCATGTGCCCTGACTGGGAATTAAACAGGTGACCTTTTAGTTCACAGGCTGGTGCTCAATCCACTGAGCCACACCAGCCTGGGCCCATTCATTTGTTGATGGATTGTTTCCAACTTTCGGCTATGGATAATGACATTGCTGTGAACATGAGTGTGCAAAATCTGTTTGAGTCTTTATTTCAATTTTGGGGGGCATATACCTAGAAGTTGAATTAGTGGATCAAATGGTAATACTGTGTTTTTCGGTTTGTTTTTTTTCTTTTATAGAACACCAAACTCTTTTCTACAACAGCTGCATCATTTTACATTCCTACCAGCAATGCACAAAGCTTCCATTTTCTCCATATCCTCTCCTATACTTGTTGTTTTCCATTTAAAAAAAAATAACCATCATAATGGGTGTGAGGTAGCATCTCATGTTTTTGATTTTGCATTTCCCTCATCTCACAAGTTTTATGTTGCATTTTTATTTAATTTAATATATTTTTTAAATTTTACTTTTTAGCCCTGGCTAGTGTAGCTCAGTGGATTGAGCATGGGCCTGCAAACCAGAGGGTCGCTGGTTTGATTCCCTAGTCAAGGCATGTGCCTGGGTTGCGGGCCAGGTCCCCAGTAGGGGGCGTGCGAGACGCAACCACACATTGTTGTTTCTATCCCTCTCTTTCTCCCTCCCTTCCTCTCTAAAAATAAAATAAATAAAATATTTTTTTAAAAATGTAAAAAAATTTTACCTTTTAGGCCTCTTGTATAGCCATGGATTATTTGGAAGTGTGTTGTTTTGTGTCCAAGTGCTTGGAGGTTTTCCTGGTATCCTTCTGTTTCTAATTTCTAGTTTGATTACATTATGGTTAGAAAACACACTATATAGTTTTTTTTGTTTGTTTTGTTTTGTTTTTTTAAATTTGTTAAGACTTGTTTTATGGGTCAGGATATGGTTCAGCTTGGCGTATGCTTTTTAGACTTTATTTTGAAAGTGTTATTTTGTTGCCATTGAGTGGACTGTTTTATAAAATGTCAATTAGATCCTACTAGTTAATGGTGCTTTTGAGCTTTACCATACCCTTGTTGATTTTCTGATTTCAGTTGTCTTTCTTTTTCAGTTGTTTAGAGAGATGTCTTGACATCAACTGTAATTGTAGATATGTCTTATATTTCTCTTTTTCTATCAGTTATGTTCTTCACATACTTTATAGCTTTGTTGTTTAGTAAATACGCATATAAGATTGCTGTGTTTTCTTAGTGGATCATACCTGCTATCATCAGATAATTTCCCTCTTTATATAATGCTTTTTTTTCCTTCTGAAGTCTACTTTATCTGATAATAGTAGCCACTTTTGCTTTCTTTTGGTTATGTGTGCATTGTATATCTTTTTCCATCCTTTTATTTTCAACCTCTTCATATTGTGTTGTTTGAAGTGAGTTTTTGTATATCAAACGTGTAGATCATGTTTTTAAATCCATTCTGCTAGTCTCTTACCTTTTTTTTTGGTGTATATAGACCATTTATAATGTTACCACTGTTTTGCTCAGGTGTTACTCTCTCATTTTCATTTTTGTTTGTTCTCTCTGTTTTTATTTACCTATTTTCTTTTTCTTGTCTGAACATTTTTTAGAATTCCATTTTGATTTATTTATAGTGTCGGTGCATATCTTTGTATAGCCTTTTTAGTGGTTGATTAAGGTGTTAAATTGTATATACATATTGCATTGCTGATGTTGACACTTTACCCATTTGAAGTATAAAAGTTTTATGTACCTTTTTGCACCTTTACCCTCTAGGTGTTATATTACACATAGACCCCCTCTGACACTGCCCTGGCAGTAAGCAGAAGAGGTGCCTTGTTATTGCTGAGTGGGAGTGGATGTCCAGACTCCCTGTGTGGTCTCCAATGACACTGGGTGGGGAACACATTACTTCCCAGTATGTATGAAAATCTCAGCTTCCCACTCTGACTTTTCTGACACCATGCTGGTTGGAGTGTTGGGATACCTTGGTACAGTTTGGTGAGGGTGAAGCCTAGCTTCTCATTTAGCCTTTGTTGGTATGGTTATGATTGGGACCACAGTTTTTCATGTGAGGTTTAGCTGGAGTAAAGTAGTTATTACCTAACAATTTCTATTGTGGTACGTAGCCCTTTCTTGGACTTTTTGGCTTTTGTTTTGTTGGACCTTTTTTTCTCCTGTGCTCCTTGGTGTTTCCGGGTGGCATGCTTCTTTAGCTCCAAGACTGGAGTATGTAAGGCAAAAGAAATTGTACCATTCCTTGGCCTCAGGGTTGCTGCTGGCCTGCCTTTTTCTCTCTGTCTTTCAGAATCTTATGTTTATTTCTTATATAATGTCTCACGTTTGTAGTTGTAATTAGCAGGAAGAATAGGGGGAAAATTATGTCTAGTCCATCGTCTCACAAGTGGAAGTACCCTCTAGTGACTTTTAAAAAATATATATTTTATTTATTTTTTTAGCCATGGCTTGTGTGGCTTAGTGGGTGGAATGGGGGCCTACGAACCAAAAGGTCATGGGTTAGATTCTGGTCAGGACAAATGCCTGGGTTGCTGGCCAGGTCCCTGGTTGGGGGTGTGTGGGAGAGATCCATGTATCTCTCGCACATTGACATTTCCCTCCCTCTCTTTCTCAGTCCCTCCCCTATTTATTTATTTTTAAAAATATTTTATGCTTATGAGAGGGAAACCCATGAATTTTAGAACGTGAAGACCCAATTTTAAGTTTTGCTCTGTTGTACATATGAAAAAGTATAAATATATAAATATTTAAATAAATTTATTATCTCTGAGAAAAATATTTGTTCTGTCATTTTGTGACTATTTTGTTTCCAGAAGTCATTTAACTTTTTGAGTACAAATGCCTTTATTTTTCGAATTAAAATAGTAATTATCCCTACCTTATAGGTTTGGGGAGATTTAAATGAGAAAACATCATGATAATAATAATAGCTACTATCCTTTGAGTGTTTATGATGTGCTTGTCTTTATTTAACTTAATATCTCTAAAATCTTGTTGCTTTACCTGTTACTAGTTGTTCAGTTCAAAGAAGCATAGATTAAAGCACCTTCTTTTTAGTTACACATACCTGCAAAGAGAGACAGGTCTCAGTGTTTTTACCCAGTTAAGCATCTTGAGAAATAACATGTTTTTATTTTCGTTAGTCTACATCTGCACTTTTTTTATATAATCCTTCATAGTTTTGCCTGAATGTCTCCCTTTCTTGAATAAAAAAAGTTGGATGTCTTAATAAAAAGTGTATTTGTTTCAACTTGGCGAAGGAATGCCTTGAATATTCTATTAATACTAATGGATGGTTTTAATAGAGGCTGTGTACTAGTTTCTTTTGGCTGCTGTGATAAAGTACCACAAACTTGGTGGCTTAAAACAAAAGAAATTTATTTTTTTCAGTGCTTAAGTCCAAAAGCCTGAAATGAGCATCAGTGGGCCGAAATCAAGGTTTCGGTAAGCCCACACTGCCTTTGGATGATCTAGGAGAGAACTGGCTTCTTACCTCTTTCAGATTCTGGTGGCTGCTGGTAACTGTCACTTCCGTCTGTAAGGCCAGACTCTTTAGATCTCTCTTTGCTATGTCTTCATATGGTTTTCTCGTCTGTGCGGCTCAGCTCTTCCTCTGTCCTCATATAAGGATGTATATGATTATATTTGACTCACTCAGATAATTCGGAGTAATGTCCATATTACAGATCACATCTTTTTTTTTTTTTTAATCTCAATTTTTTGCCAGGAAAGGTCCATGGATTGGTATGTGGCGATCTTTTGGAGGGCCATTTCACTCTACGTTAGCCTGGTTATATATTTTTACTAGGATAATCAGCAGTAACAACAAATAAAATTAGGGCGCTGTTTAGAAACTTAGCAAAATTCCAAAGATTTTAAGGAAAAAGGAATTTCTCCAGTAAACATTTTGTCACTGTAAAGTATTATAAAACGGTTAATGATCATTACTGACTTTCCATGAAAGGTATAAGTAAAGTCTAAGCAAGAGGACTGAAAAGAGTATAACTCAAAACATGAAGGAGTATTAGAAGGTCAATACCTTGAAGGTTTTTTTATTGCATCTTGAAAATTTAGAAATAACCAGGTTAAAACATATTATATTTTTTTTAATAATTTTTTTTTTTTTGCTTAAAGTTTTAAAATTCCTCCCCCCTTCCACCTTTCTAAAGGTGCCCCTTACGGAAGCAGTAGATCCAGTGGATTTGGAAGATTACCTTATTACTCATCCTTTAGCTGTGGATTCTGGGCCTTTAAGGGATTTGATTGAATTCCCTCCAGATGATATCGAAGTTGTTTATAGTCCTAGGGACTGCAGAACCCTTGTTTCAGCTGTACCTGAAGAAAGGTAAGGACACATTTACCTATTTTTGGTTTCAGTGCAACCTCAGAAAGGCCACCTTCCATTATTTGATTTATATCCTATTTCTTATGGTGGGGTTATTTCCTGTTATACAAACAAGAGCTGTAGCAACCAAATTCACCAACACCAGTGCTTTCTTGTCTAAATTACATACTTGTTTTCTTTTTTAAAATAGTGAAATGGATCCACATGTTAGAGATTGTATAAGAAGTTATACAGAAGACTGGGCAATTGTGATCAGAAAGTAAGTTACATGTTTATTATAACATTTAAATATACTGAGTAGGATCTCTAAATGGATTAAGGTAAATTAATAATTTTATAAGACTTGTAAATTTATTTAAACAAATAGCAAAAGGAGCAAAAGAAGAACATTTTATATAGATATGTTTTTTTAGGAGTTCCACAATTACTTTTACTTAGTCTTATAAAATAATAGGTTTGTGGGGATAGTATTTCTATATTATTATAGGTCACTAATAACTAGTAGTATATAATGATAATGATTTGTAGTCTAATTCTTTTGAGAAATTATTGATAGATATTGATGACTAATTTTATTATTCAAAAAGAATCCAGTTTATTGAATTTAAATAGTTAAATTTAATAGCCCGTTTTCCAGATCAAGCTGTTTGAAACATCTCTACCTTTTATTAACTAAATTTTTATAGGTCTTTGATCTGTACATTTAATTAGATAAATATTTATAAAAAATAACATTTTATCCTACCATGAAATTTATTTTCCTAATGGATGATGTTGAATATAACATCAGATTAAGAAATAAAATAGACTCCTATGAATATGTTGCTAGCAGCACAGAGCTTACGTGTCCCCTCAGTGCCACTGAGCCTTGACTGCTGTGACCCTGGGGTTTGAGGGCTGGCACCTTCAGGACACAGCTCACTGACCCCAATCTACTATCCCTGCATCAATTCATGGAGAAACATGAAGGATAACAACAGAAAATGGTACTGGAACAGTGGGAATCAGCTATTTTGCACAGAAAACTTTGGGAGATGTTGTTTACTGTAGTTTGCCTGAAGTTGGGGCAAAATTGAATAAACGAGATGGATTTGGTGCTTTGGAAAGTGTGAAAGCTGCTAGTGAACTCTGTCCTCCTTTATCAGGAGAGGTAACTGAAATTAATGAAGCTCTTGCAGAAAATCCAGGACTTGTCAACAAATCTTGTTATGAAGATAGTTTGCAATCAAGATGACTTTGCATAACCCTTCACAACTAGATGAACTAATGAGAGAAGAAGCATCTGTGAAATACATAAAATCTATTGAGTGAAAATGGAACCCCTAAATAAAGTAGCATGAAACAACTTGATCTAGCATGGTTGTCTTAAATTAATGGTAGATAGAAAATTTAAAATAGCAACTTTTAGTAATACTAATGGAAAAAGAACCACAACAATGCTACTGGAAGAAAGTACCTCTTAACTTTCTATGATTGCAGATAAACACAATATGCATCTTTTTACAGCACCTGTAATTTTTAGGCTAGGCTACAGTTAAGATTCAGAATTCCTGAAATTATCTATGGTAAAATCTAGTTATCAAAATTATGTAATTCAAGGATAACATTATTGTTGTGAGTCTTATATAATATTGTAAATTCTTACATCTGTCTCTGGATTTGGGTCAAAATACTTAATGATATTGCCATTGGAAATAGCTGGCAGTGGAGAAAATTTTTGTAGTCATTACAGTGTCAGATGATGATTAATACTGTCTTAATTTTGTAATATAACGTGTCTGCTGGTGCTGTTTTTATGCAGTGAAACAAAAACAGCCTTGCAGGAAAACAAGAAAGTTTACTAATAAAACACTCAGCTTCAAATAAAACCACATTTTCTTTGCTAGTTTGCATAATGAAGAGAAGAGTCTTCATATGAAACTTTTGAACCTTATTTTTTTTTAAAGGAAATCTGATGCCTGAAGTGGTGGAGAATTATGTTATGAAATTATAGTTTTCAGAAGTGAAGTAATATGTGCTCATTTGTACTAGCAATGATGATGTAACCATTGCATATTGTTTTGCTCTTGTAGCAGCTGTCTTATTTCACTGGGTTTAATATTGTGCTAAACATCACTCTCAGGGATTCTGCTGACATGCTTTTTAGTTTTAGTGTTACCTGATAAAAGCACAGACTGATTCTTTATAAAGAAGAGCTGTTTTTATGAACTTACAATTTTGATTAGTATTTCAAAAGCCAGATTTTAGATGCTGGTGCCAAAAACTATTCCTCTGTCAGATAACACAAAAGCCTTTACCTCTATGCATGTATGCTGGAAATTTATAATCAGATATCTTATAAAAAGAGATTAGTTATAAAATATATTAACCTAGAATCATGGAATCTACTAGTTAATTTTTTGTTTACAAAGCTCCTCTCCTTCCCTCTCCTCCCCTCTCCTCCTCTCTCCTCCTCTCTCCCCTGTCCTCCCCTCTCTTCTCCTCTCTTCTCATGTTTAGAGAGAGAAGAAGGCAGGGAGAAAGAGAGGGAGAGAAACATCGATCTTATATGTGCCCTGACCTGGGATGGAATCCATGATCCCAACATGTTCCCTGACTGGGAATCAAACCAGTGGGAGTTTGCCCAACCAACTAAGCCATACACCGGTCAGGGCTCTACTACTTAATTCTAATTATGGGGTTGCTGACATTGATTTAGACAAGAGGGGAAGACAGTTAACATTTATGGGTATTAACTATGTGCTGGCCATTTTATTGGGCACTTTATACTCATCTCATTTAGGTTCCAACAGAAATATACCTCAGGCTCAAGAGTAGTTAAGTAAAGTTTTTGAGGTCCCAGAGCCCGATAATGAGATAGCCAGACCAGAACAGGGCATCAGATTCTAAAGCGTGTGTGTGTGTGTGTGTTACATTAGATATTATTCATTATCTGCAATGGTTAAGTGGAAGACAAAAAAGGATACTTTCGATAGATTAGAAGTTTTAAAGTATTCCTGAAAGAAGAGAGATGTGATTGGAACATAAGACAAAACCGTAGTACAGAATAATTTAAGAAAATATATGCAAAAAAAAAATCTCTCTCTCTATATATACATACATATATATATGTGTGACACTATACAGGACTGGGCAAAAGTAGGTTTACAGTTGATTGCATGGGGTATAATAAATAATACAAGAATAAACTCTTTCGTGTACTCACAACTGTAAACCTACTTTTGCCCAATTCTGTGTATAGCATTTTAAGCTCAGAAGGAATGAATACAGGCAATGGAAGAGGGGTCTGGGGTAACTATTGGGTATTATTTCATTTAGAAACCCTCTGTACCATGTGTGCATAGTTGTGGCAACCAAGGTATCTGCCATTTTAAAGAGTGGTAATTATAGAGGCTTGAGTTGATAGTATAGTGCCCAAGGAGGGCCCACCTTGGAAGAAGAAGGAGCTCTTATACCCAGAAGACCAGGTACTGGCAGACTGCCTGTCAGTATGGTTTGCCTATGGTTTGCCTCTTCTTTGCAACTACTGGATATGGACTGGGTTGAGTAGATACAGTATTTCCAGACAGATAGGGGGCTACAAACTCAAAAATAAGTATAGAACTCAGAATTACAAATTATTTCATGAAAACTATTACATTTGGAAAAGAATGATCAAACTGCAAATAAAAACTGACAGTCATGAAATAGTTAATGGACTACATATCAAGACATATAAGTATAATTAATATCTTCAAAGAGATTTGAATGGATATGGTAACCAAATATCAACTACTTATATTTGGAAATTAAAATTTTGTTCAGTGAAAAAATATTAAAAACTCAGCAGATGGGCTAAATGGCAGACTAGAGGTGGCTGAAGAATGGACTAGATGAAGCCACAAATTTTCCACAGTTCAGCACAAAGGAGAAAGGCACAAAAAATACTTCATTTATTTATTCATTCAATAAGTACTTGTTGAGAGTCTTGTATGTGTCAGGCACTATACTAAGCAGTGATGATACAACAGTCAACAAAACTAACTCCCTGCCCTCATGGAGTTTGCACTCTAGTTGGGGATGAGAGCAATGGACAACAGACACACACAGATAAATATACACTAGATGTGTGTATGTAGCTCTTGCGGAGAAAAAACGTAGGGTGAGGCGGATAGGGAGAGCCAAGAAGAAGGGCTAAATTCTCTACTTCATATAAGTAATCAGAAGACACCTTACTGATAAAGATGAATTTGAGCAAAGGCCTGAGGGAATTAAGGGGGGCACCCTTTGTGTATTAGACAGAGGGAAGAACAGTACGAACATGCAAAGGCTTCATATTGGAAGCATGCTAGGAATGTTCCGCGAATAGCAGAGAGGTCAGTGTGGTTGGAATAGAGTAAGTGAGGGTGAGAATGTCAAGATAGGAGGTCATAGAAATGGTAGTGTGTGGGGGGTTGATGGGTAATCATGTAGAGCCTTATCATAGCAATTGACTAGAGGACAGAATGGTAATATATAAAAGAGTATTAATCATGAATCATGTTATTCTCAGCTCTCTTGAATTTTATACTGTCAGCTTTTTAGAAGGAGGTAACCCTGACCGGTATGGCTCAGTTGCTTGGCCATTGTCCCTCAAAGTGAAAGGTTGTGGGCTCGATTTTTGGTCAGTGGTACATCCCTGAGTTGCGGCCTGCTCCTGGTCAGAGCACATGCGAGAGGCAACCAATGGATGTTTCTCTTTCCCATCGATGTTTCTCTTGCTCTTTTTCTACTTTCATTGCCCTCTCTCTAAAAATAAACAAATAAAATCTTAACAAAAAAGAAGATAGAGGAGGTAGAATGTAACACTGTTGTTTATAAGAACAGTTTAGATATGCAACATCACAAATTAAGGTACTCTAAACATTTCATGAAGGTTAAAACATCTGCTTCTGCATAATACCTTTCATCTTACTCTATGGAATACCTTTATTTTAGTTCTTCCAGTGAAAAATGCTTTCTTTTATTTTGTGATTATGCTGTGATGTGAATGTCATGTGGCTTCTATTTTTACCCCCTAAAGGAATATCCATTTTATTTTACTTGAACTTGAGCAAGGAGGCACTGTTACAAGTAATGCAGGTGTAGAACACTACCTTCAGTGCAACTTGCAGAATGCTTCTTATGGCCACATTCCATGGCACTTTACAAAATTAGGTGCTCAGTTGGCACTTGCTGATGGTGGCAGTGGTTTGAATGGTGGTACTAATAACAATGATGATTATAAATAACAGTATAGCTTCTACTTTAACATCTTTAGCAACAAGACATGATGTGAGTGATTCATATCATACTTTATTCTTTATTATTTCATAAATTGATAGCAAGAACCATATCATCCTCTGGCAATCATAATTGTTTTTGCTCCAATTAGAAATTTACCCTGTTTGACTATATGAGGTATGAATAATAATTGCTCTTTGATCTTAGTGTTTCTCTTGGATGTTTTGGATATTGGGTTGTTAGGAAAGAGGGCAACATTAAGAGTGTAACAATATATGTTAATTAAATTATATATGTATACAGTGATGTAGATCCTGACCTTTTTATTTTAAAAGTCTACAGCTGTAGGTTGGTTAAGATTTTTTCAAAAATTTATTTTATTTTTAGAGAGAGGGGAAGGGAAGGAGAAAGAGAAAGAGAGGGAGAGAAACATCAATGTGTGGTTGCGTCTTGCACACCCCATACTGGGGACCTGGCCCACAACCCAGGCATGTGCCCTGACTGAGGAATCGAACCGCAACCCTTTGGATTGCAGGCTGACACTCAGCCCACTGAGCTACACCAGCTGGGCTGGTTAAGATTTTTTATACCTAATGAGATATAGCAAAAATATTTTGGTTCTTTGAAATTTTAAGATTCAGTGCTTTATATCTATTTTTTGCCTTTTAAAATTTTATATTTTTATGAATGCAATATATATTTTCTACTCTCTCATTTTATTCTTTAATGTGGCTTTCCATCCTTTCTTTTTACTGATTTATTTTCTGAATTGAAAGAACAACTTTTAAAAAAATTTTAATTTATTTTTTTCTATCACCATTTATCCCCCTTATACCTTCTTCCACCTGCCCCTCCCCGCCATGGTCAGCACATTGTTATCCATGAGTTTTTTTCTCTTTTGTTTTTCTTTTTTGCTCAATCCCTCCACTCCTAGTTCTCCCTACTTCCCCCACGGCTGTTGGCCTTGTCTCTGTGAGTTGGTCTCTACTTTGCTTGTTAGTTCAATTTGTTCATTAGATTTTACCTAATTTTAAATTATATATACATGGTTGTCATAAAAAGAGGGAGAATATGATTTACTTCTGGAAACTCATAATCTGCTATGTAGTTGGATTAAAAGAACTTTCAGTGGAAGTTTTCTTAAACCTCTGGTTGAATATTTAGCACATTCAAAACTGCTAGAATATATCTTTATTATATAAAGAAATGATGCAGAGAATTTTTAGCTTATTATATAATGATGAAAAAGTAGAAAATTAATATTTATTTAACTGTTTTATTTTGAATAGGTATCATAAACTGGGAACAGGATTTAATCCCAATACATTAGATAAACAGAAAGAAAGGCAAAAAGGTTTGCCAAAACAGGTCTTTGAATCTGATGAAGCTCCAGATGGCAGCAACTACCAGGATGAACAAGTAATATTTTTATTTTTAAATGACTATAAGATGTTATTTTAAAATAGTTTATATTTTATTCATTAATTAATATATTTATTTTTAATGTTTTGCATGACAGGATGATCTTAAAAGACGTTCAATGTCCATAGATGATACTCCACGGGGTAGCTGGGCCTGCAGTATTTTTGACTTGAAAAATTCACTTCCTGATGCTCTCCTTCCTAATTTACTTGATCGAACTCCAAATGAAGAAATAGACCGTCAGAATGATGACCAAAGGAAATCAAACCGTCACAAGGAACTCTTTGCTTTGCATCCATCACCAGATGAGGTATAGTTATTTGGGAATAAAGAAGCAAGTAATTGTCAAATAGATATTTTGGGAGTATGAATTGTATGTAGTATTATCATAATGTGGGGAATAAAATTTAACTGAAATATAGCTATATTTTTTGTAAATCAATATACTTTTTATTCTAATGAATTTATTCTTCAGTAACTTCTATGAATTTAGCACACTTATGATCCAATGACTTCTGTTCAAGAATAAGTAGCTCATTCTATTTTATGTTCAATTGTGAAGGCTAAATGTATTAAATTAATAAAATGACTTCTTAAAGAAATTGTAAAGGGTTGAAATATGATAAACATGTTGTTTTGGTGTTGCTTGTCAATTTGTAGGAAGAACCAATAGAACGACTTAGTGTTCCCGATGTGCCCAAAGAACATTTTGGTCAAAGACTTCTTGTAAAATGTTTATCACTCAAGTGAGTACTTATTTTGTTTACTATATCCTTTTGTTTACTGTGTTCTTTTGAGAAGTATTGTTCTTGTGAATCTGAGCTTTAGAGTATTTTTGGCTCACAAGTGATGACTCTGCCACAACTATGCAGTTGGTCTTATAACTTGGGAAAAAAAATTCACTGAAATACCTTTCTCTAATATTACTAGATACTGTTCTTTGCTTGGGGACTATAAAGACAGTATCTTTTTCCTTAAAGAATTGGTTGTACATGTTACATGGTAGGCTTTGTGTTTTGTTTTCTTTTGGTTTTTTTAAGTATATCTTTTTTTCCTTCTTTAAAAAAGTTAAATGTATATTCATATTTATATTCTGCTTCACAGAATGCTTTCTCTTATTTTGTTTCATGCTGTCTTCAGAGTAACTCTATAAGGTAGATATTATTTTCTTCATTTTACAAATGAGAAAACCAGGGTTCAAAAGCATTAGCAGAAGTTAACGGGCATATTCATTATTATGCAACCAGTAACTGAAAAACAAGCTATGTTCTTTTCATTCTATCATATTAATATTATTAGTTAGTTATTCCGACTTATTAAAAAAGAAATTTAAATTCATAGAGCTTTTTTGAAAGAAGCAGCTCATGAGTACAGACCTGTGTATAGATTACATGGGCAGTTTTCTCCCTTTGAAAACTAAGGCTTTATTTAATTAGATTTATCTAGAAACCTGTTAGATTTAATGTATTGCATCTTTTGAATATCTAGACACCTGTTTATAATCTTTTTTTAAAAAACAGGTTTATTATGATATAATTTACATGTCATGAATTTCATGGCTTTTAAAGTTACACAGGTCAGTGGTTTTTAGTATATTCAAAGAGTTATGCAGCTATCACCACTAGCTAATTCTAGAACGTATTCATCACCTTAGAAAGAAACTCCATATTTTTTAGTAGACTGCTCAGGATTTCATAACAAAATACCATATACTGGGGGGCTTAAACAACAGATATTTATTTTCTTATAGTTTTGTAGACTGTGAAGAGCAAGTACTGGTAGGATTGGTTTTTGGTGAGGCCTCTCTTCCTGGCTTGCAGATGGCCATTTTCTTGCTGTTCCCTCAAATGGCCTTTGCTTTGTTCCTGCAAGGAGAGCCACCTCTGGTGTCACTTCTTCTTTTTATAAAGACATCAGTCCTACTGAATTAGGGCTTCACCCTTATGATCTCATTTAACCTTAAATACCTCCTTAAAGATTCTGTCTCTAAAAATAGTCACATTTGGAGTTAGGGCTTCAACATATGAATTTGGTGGTGGTGGTGGTGGTGGGGACATAATTCAGTCCATTAAAATACCAATTAGCAGTCACTCCGTATTCTCTCTGTCCCTAACAACTACTAATTTGCTTTCTGTTTCTATGAGCTTGCCTATTCTGCATGATTCATAAAATGGAATTATGCAGTATGCGGACCTTTGTCTCTAACTTCTTTCACATAGCATAATGTTTTCAAAGTTCATCTATATTTTGGCATATCAGTACTTCATGCCTTTATGACTGAATAATATTCCAATGTGTATATAACACATTTTGTTTATCCATTCATCAGCTAGTGAACATTTGGGTTGTTTTCACTTTTAAAAAATAACAGCTTTATTGAGTTATAATTCACATATTATGCAGTTCACCCAGGGTATACCCATATATAGTTCACTTGTAAATTCACCTAGTTCACCCAACATATGATTCAGAGGATTTTAGTATATTCACGTATTTGTGCAATTACCGTCAAAACTTTAGGACACTTTCATCATTCCCAGAAGAAATACCATACCCATTAGTAGTGACTTTGTTTTTCCCAATTCCTCCAGCTCTAGGCAATCACCAGTCTGCTTTCTGTCTATATAGATTTCCTTCTTCTGGCTGCTTTCTATAAACAGAGTCATATAATATGTGGATCTTTTCATCTGCCTTCTTACACTTAGTATAATGCTTTCAGAGTTTATATGTGCTGTAGCATATATCAGTACTTCATTTCTTTTTATTGTGAAGTAATATTCTAATGGATAGATACACCACATTTTGTTTATCCATTTGTCAGTTTATGACCATTTGTGTTGTTTCCATTTTTAAGCTATTATGAATCATCTTTTTTTTTTTAGATTTTATTTATTTATTTTTAGAGAGATGGGGAGGGAGAGAAATATCAATGCGTGGTTGCCTCTCATGTGTCCCTGCACTGGGGACCTGGCCAGTAACCCAGGCATATGCCCTAGATTGGGAATCGAACCAGCGACCCTTTGGTTCACAGACCAGTGCTCAATCCACTGAGCCACACCAGCCAGGGCTATTATGAATCATCTTGATAGGACATTTATGTACAAGTTTTTGTATGGATGTATGTTTCATTTCCCTTGGGTATATATCTAGGATTGAAACGGTGGTTGATATGGTAACTCCATGTTTAAATTTTGGAGGAAATGTCAGACTGTTTTTCAAAGCAGCTGTACAATTTTACATTCCCTCCATCAAGTACAAGCCTTTTAATTCCACCACGTTCTCACCAGTGCTTCTTATTGTCTCTCTTTTTGATCACAGCGATCCTGTTAAGTATGATGTGAAGTGGTATCTCATTGTGGTTTTCCTTATGATCTTCTTGACTAATATAGTTACAAGTTTATTATTTCCTTCTTAGGAAAATAAAATATAGAATGGTTTTTCACATCACTTTATATTCTTTAGCTCTAGTTTGTTGAGCTCTTTTAATTCTCTCAGAATTAAAAATTCTGAACTAAGAATTATATATATCTGATTTATCCGTGATAAGAAAAATCTAGACTTAGGATGAGGAAGAACTTGTTCACATTGCAATTTCAGAAAGTTTTATTTTGGTTAATTATAGAAATGAATACATTTTTGAAAGTAATTTCTCTTACATTTTGTTCTCCAGGAGTAGCTTCCCCTTATCCTGCATGAGAAAGTTGTTTCTAATGTTTAGAAAACTATCTGTCTAGACATTCAGGGAAACCCCACCCAGGCACAGTTATGTGGGAAACTCTCCTCTACCCTCAAGGTTTTTTCCTCTAGTCTAATAATCAAATAGACATGAGACATATTAGCAAGAGAAAATAACCAGATTTAGTATGTACATAGGTATGGGAACCCCACATACATGATAAAGTCATGTCTAGCTAGGGATGAGGTAATGCATATACCTTCATAGATTCAAGGTGTCATTGGAATTAACATTTCTGTTACCTTTGATTCATTTTTTGCATATTTCCAGCTGCATCTAAAATTTATATGAAAGTGCAAAGGATCAAAAGGAAGCAGGACAGTTTTGAAGAACTTTACCAAAAACAACCAGATATGAACACTTTATGATGCAGCACAGTTAAGATATTATAGTATTGGTATACAAGTAGACAAACAGACCAATGGAATAGAGCTAGAAGTAGACATACATGTTTATGAATTTATGATTACCATAAAAGCGGCCCTTTAGACAGTGGGGTAATCTTTTCAATAAGTTGGCAGGACAGTAGGATATTTGTTTCTCTTTATTTGTGTGTGTGTAGTGTTTTTTTTTTTCTCTCTCTCTGTCTCTCTTGCTCTCTCCCTCCCTTATTGTCCCCACTCTCTTCTTTTTCTTTCTGTCTCCCTTTCTCCACCTCTTCCCCATACAGAAGGAAAAGATATTTCCAACACATACACTTGACAAAGTGCTCATAGCCAGAGTAGATAAAGAAGTATAAAGTGATAAAGAAAAGGTCAAACAATAAATAGAAAAGTAGGCCAAAAGAGGATATCCAGATGGTCATTAAACACAAAAGGATGCATGTTAAAAATCAAGAAGATAATGCTTACTCACCAGAGTTGGTAAAAAAAAAAAAAAAAAAAGACTGGCAAATCAAAACAACTGGTATTATCAAGTGTTACAGAGGATGCAGAGCAGAGGCTGACTCATGTAGCAGCATCACCAAGATCCCTGTTCTTTTGGCTTCTGGGTGGGTCTGCTAAGAAAAGCATCAGCAGGAAGTTGAGGGTGGAAGAGAGAAATCAGGTCGGGATATTTATTTTTCTTAACTCATTCCCTGCTAGGTCACATCAGTTGGTTGCTTCCCTGTCCCCAGGGTCACAGTTTTTGTGAAGGGTTCTCCCTACAGCTGTTTTTTTCTATGTTTTGGTTACCACTTGCACATTCTCCTTTAGGTCAAGGGTTGATAATGACTCGCTGCTGTTGCTGTTTCCAGGGAATAGCACTCTCTGTAGTTGTTTTCCCTAAATTATGTCCAAATCTTTGCAAATGGCCTTTTATTAAACTCTTAACCTGATGAAAATATGTTGTTTGTTATACAAAAATGAGATTATTGACATTTTTGTCTGGAAAATTATTTGTTGTCTGGGGCTCTCCTAACAATGCAGAATGGTTAGCCATATCCTTGGCCACTGCTCAATAAATACCAGTAATACTCCTGCAGTAATGAACCAAAAATATCTCTAGACATTGCCAGATGTGTCCTTGGAGGCAAATTAGTCCTTGGTTGAGCAAAAACACTGCCCTAGCATTTTAGTTAACTTCATATTATGTTTTATTTCATTCAGCAAATATTTACTGAATGTTTACTAAATGTAGTCATTGTTTGTGGAAGTCAATCAGACATCTCAACTTAAGCGTACAGTTATAAAATCAGTCATGAAAATTAGTATGCCAGCATTTAAAATGATGAGATTAATATTTATGTCATAGAAATATATCCATAAAATATTAAGTTAAAAAAGCATAGTACAAAATATGTAGACAGTGACATTCTTCATTTAAAAAAATAGTCTGTTTAACAACTGCATTTATACATAAGGAAAAGCCTGGGCGGCTGGCCACTGAACTGGTAGCGTGGGTCCCTCCATGTGGCGGGGTTTTCCTATTTTCTTCTGAGTATTTTTATATTTCTGCTAAATTTTTTACATTGAATATGTGATTTATGATCTGGAAAAGAAAACACTAGGTCTTTACTTTTAAAATTTAAAATCTAACATATCCACATACATAAATAATGAAATTATAGATTAGAAAGTGCTTAGTGCCAGAAAATAGATTTCGAATGCCATGAGCTTTTGAGAACAGATTACTTGTAGCTGGAGAAATTAAAGTTTACCTACAATAGGTAATGGTTGTTATAAACTGTGAAAGACATGCCTGAAAGAAGGTGTTTCAGGAAGAAGGGGTAGCATAGAGGGTATAGTGCAGGTTAGAAAAGTATAAAACATATAGATTAATTTTGGAATGAGAATTTCTCTCTAATTATGTTTTATGTTTATTTTAAAACTGCTTCATTCTTTTTCTTCCTAAAGGTTTGAGATTGAAATTGAACCCATTTTTGCAAGTTTGGCTTTATATGATGTCAAGGAAAAGAAAAAGGTAAGGTTATATGATTTAAACTTAATCTTTTATCACAATCGTAGGTTTCAGAAACCTGATTTTAAGTTGTTTATTTTATTTTTTTATTGTTGACACTATTACAGATGTCCCCTATTTTCCCTCTCTTTGTCCCCCTCCACCCAACCCCTGCCTACCCCCGGGCCTTCACTACATTGTTGTCTGTGTCTGTGGACTATGTATATATGCATATATGAGGTCTGTCTGGAAAAAGTCCAGCCATTGCTAATATGATAACAGTTTGTGCGACATTGGTGTAAGCTGGCAGCCAAGGAGAGTGGACTGGAATGCACATGCGTGAACAATGACAGCTTCACTGTACTAGTCAGTGGGGATGGTAGACGCCATTGAGTGAGCATGTGTACTGTGTGGTCATTGCATTCAAAATGATTGGGTGAGTACAGCAATGAATCTGTATCAGATTTTGTGATAAGCTTGACCATTCCTCTGTGGAAACTATTCGGATGATTCAGAAGGCAGCAGCTATGGGCAACTGGTGATTGGCAGCTTCATCACAACAATGTGTCTGCTCACGCATCATGTCTCATGCAGAATTTTTTTGTGAAACATCAAATCACCCCTGTGACTCAGCCCCTCCCCTACAGCCCAGATTTGGCACCCTGCCATTCTGACTTTTCCCAAAATTAAAATCACCTTTTAAAGGAAGAGATTTCAGACTGTCAATGAGATTCAGTAAAATATGACTGGGCAGCTGATGGCAATTGAGAACTTGTGTGAGGTCCCAAGGTGCCTACTTTGAAGAGGACTAAGGTGTCATTGTCCTATATACAGTGTTTCTTGTATCTTGTATCTTCTTCAATAAATGTCTTTATTTTTCATATTACATGGCTGGATACCATCTAGACAGACCTCATATATTCTTTGGCTAATTTCTTCCAGTCCATCCTACCCCACTTCCCTCTGATATGTGTCTGTTCCACATATCCATGCCTCTGGTTTTATTTTGTTTGTGAGTTTATTTTGTTCATTAGATTCCACATATGAGTGAGATCATATACTATTTGTCTTTCTCTGACTGACTTATTTCTTAAGCTGTTTTATAAGATAAATAAGTAACCATTTTTTTGCAAATTATTAAATATGGATCTTTTAAAAAGGAAAATGGAAATTTAAGACTTGTTAAATATTTTCTTACTATGAAATAATTTAGAAGATATCTAGTTTTTATTTCATTGAACAAGTTCCAAAAGCCTGTAGCAGAAGCAACTTTCTTTTATTAAGAAATGGAAAAGATACTACAAGAAACACGTTTTAGGCAATCTACGAAAGATGAGAATGATGATGACAGTGAGTTTTTGTTGATGTAGTTTTAAGTTTCTAAACAACAGATCATTTATGTATATTTTAAATATTCTGTCGTAAACCCTGCCTTTAGTTTTATCATCATAGGTTACAGAAGGCTATCTCATCACAGCATTTCTTATTATTCTAAACTTAAGGTATAGTAGAAACTTAAATTGCTCTCAGTGACACCTGCTGTCAAAATATTATGGTTTTCTTCAGTGGAACTCTGCTCCAGCAACTTGTATTTGCTACATGGTGGAAGGGTGTATGTTATAGAAATGGTTATGGAAAAAAATACAATAAAGATTAAATAAAAACCAAAAAAATTGCTGAGATATTATTCACATGATTTTTAAAAGAAAACTTGGGGTAATTCATCTCAATATAAATTTTTTTTTGGTATTATTAGAGATTACATTTCTAATCAAAAGAGTGTGAAACATACTTTTGTAGACTATGTGTATTGTATTATATTTCCAAAATAGTTTGTACCTTTCTTTTGCTTTGATTTAGACATGTAAAAATTGGTCAGTGAAATATATGATAAACTATGTTGTAGTAAAGTGTTTTAATACCTATAATAATTTAAGATCAGGTATGTACAATTTCTGTTAGTTTTTTTAAATGTACAGATTTAAAATACAATATATGATTATATTTTTCAGATTTCAGAAAACTTTTATTTTGACCTTAATTCCGAGCAAATGAAAGGATTGTTACGTCCACATGTGCCACCTGCTGCCATTACCACCCTGGCAAGATCGGCTATTTTTTCTATCACTTATCCTTCCCAAGATGTTTTTCTTGTTATAAAGGTGAGAATAATTTTAATATATTTGTTTATTAGTGTAGTGTCTGTAGAATTGTTTCCCTGTCGATGTTGCAGCTTTTCATGGACACATATTTTACCTTTACTTATTTTTTCATCTTAATATTCCTTAACGTACACTATAGGTGCTACCAAAATTTTTTTTTTTTTTTGAGTTAAGGGTTATATTAGTCAGGGTTCTCCATAGAAACAAACCAGTAGGATGCAGACACACACACACACACACACACACACACACAGAAAGGAATCGAGTCATGTGATTATGGGGGCTGGCAAGCAGGAAATTTGTAGGGGAGGCTGGCTGGCTGGAAATTCAGGTAAGAGTTGATGTTGTAGTCTTGAATTTGAATTCTATAGAGCAGCATACCAGAATTTCGGGCAAGTAGTCTTGAGAGTACAGTCGGCCTGCAAATCAAAGAGTCTCTGGTTTGATTCCCAGTCAGGGCACGTTCCTGAGTTGCAGGCTAGGTCCCCCGGAGGGGCTGCGTGAGAGGCAACCACACATCTATGTTTCTCTCCCTCTCTTTCTCCCTCCCTCCCCCTTCTTTCTAAAAATAAATAAAATCTTAAAAAAAAAAAAAAGACAGGGCATTCACACTTGATGGCTATTGTTGTGTTGGCTGTTGTCATTTTTTTAATTTAATAATCTAAGGGAAAAGGGGACAGTGTCCCTGACTAAATACTCAGGTTCTGCATGTTTTAATAATTCTTGCAGCATACAGGTTGAACATTGCTGGTGTAGATGTATGTTTAATATAAATACATCAAACAGTTTCCCATAATGATTCAATCATTTCACACCCTTACCAAACTGGTATTTGTCAGTCTTCTTAATTATAGCCATTCAGGTATTCATTATTTATAACTTGCCTTTCCCCTGATGGTACTGATTTGTCCATCTTTATGTGCTTATTGGCCATTGGATATTCTTTTTTGTAAAATGCCTGTTGAAATCATTTGCCCATATTTTTATTGGGTTGTTTTTACTTTTGTATTATTGATGTGTAGGAATTCTTAATATATTCTGGATGTTAGTTTGTTGTTGGTTATTTTTATTCCTCACATTTTTTGCCACTCTGTGCTTGCTTTCTTCCAGAATGTTATTTTTTGATGAACCAAAATTTGTAGTTTTACACATTGTCTAATTGATCAGCCTTCCTCTATGGCTACAGTATTTTGTATTCTGTATATAGTTTTTTTGCTTCACTCAAAGTCAAGAACATAATTCTCTTTAGTCATTCCTTGTTAAGAGTAATTGTTTTAGCTTTCACATATAGGCCTGTAATCTATATGAAATTGACCTTTCTGTTTGCAGTGAGTTAGAGATGAACATTAATCCCATTGCTTTCCCCCAAATATGAATTATCAAATGACACAACACTATTTATTGAAAAGATTGTTTTTTCCCCCATTACTTTTGCAAATTCCCCCTTGTTATGTGAGGTTGTTTTTCTGGAATCTCTTTTTGTTCCTCTGGCCTATTTGTCATTTCTTGCTGGAATGTTGACTGGGATTACATTAAATATATACAGATCAATTTGGGAAGGTTGACATCTTTAAACTATTGACTATTTAAGTCAGTGAACATGGTATATTTCTCCATGTTTTTGGGTCTTTCCCTTTCATATCTTCCTAGTAATTTGATAATTCTGATCCTATTGCGTTATCATTAAAGCTATTTAATATTAAATTATTTACAAAATATCATTTTGCTTGTCACTGATATATAGAAATTCAGTGATTTTTCTTTATAAACTTTTATTTACACTTAGTAACACACACAAAGTATACACCATCAATAATTTTTGCATTCAGTTATGTAATCAACAACCAGATCAAAGATATATTGGGTTGGCTAAAAAGTCCATTATGTTTTTTCCATGTGCTGGCTCCAGTAGTGCTTAGTTGTCTTTAACTTCATTTGAAACAATTTTGTTAGACTGCATTGTGACAGTTGCCAATGTCAGCATGCATTAAAAAAAACTTACCAAAATTGCTGAATTTTTGTGCAGCCATTTAAATATTGAAGATGGAAGAAGATGCCCAACATTTTTGGCATATTATGCTATATTATTTCAGGAAAGGGAAAAATGCAACTGAAATGCAAAAAAAGATTTGTGCAGTGTATGGAAAAGGTCGAACTTTTCAAAAGCGGTTTTCGAAGTATCTTGGTTCTATTGACATTTTGGCCAAATAATTCTTTGCTGTAGTGCATAAGCATTGGAAGATGTTTAGCAGCACCCCTGGCCTCTACCCACTAGAAGCCAATGGTGGGAGATAGCTGGTATGCTCAAAGTATCCAAATCAATAAAGTTATTGGTGAAAATGAAAAATGTGTCTTTCATTTTATGGAAAAAAATATGGACTTTTTGGCCAACCCAGTAGAATGTTACCCAATAGCCTTCTTTGTTCCCCCCACTTACCATTTTGACTTTTGTCATGATACATTAGTTTTGCCTCTTTTTGAACTTCATAGAAATCATGTAATATATATTTTTGTACCTGGTGTGCTAAAGAATTAACTCTAAAATTCATCTAGCAGTATTTGTTGTTTTTAATCTTGTATAATATTCTTATATGAATATATCATAGTTTGTCCATTCCAATTGTTGATGGATATTGATGTTATTTTTAGCTTTTGGCTATCATAAGTAATGATGCTATAAACATTCTCACATGTGACTTTTGGTGCAAATATGTTTCCTTTCTAGTTAGTATATAGATAGGTGTTAAATTACTGTATCATAGTGTATTTATAGCTTCAGTTTTGGTAGAAAGAGTTTTCCAATATGATTAGTTCAATTCACTCCCATCAGTAGTGGCTGAGAATTTCAGTTGCTCCATTTCCTTCTTTAACACGTGCTATCATCAGATTTTATTATATTTTACATTTTAATTTTATCAATATTTTATATATTCTATTTTATTTCTGGTGCATCTGCAGGGTTATCGGTTTGGTTTTAATTTATAATTCCCTGATGACTATGAATGTTGAGTGATTTATGGCCATTTTGATATTCTATCTTGTTAAGTTCTTATTCAGATAGTTCATTTTTAACTTGTTTGTAGGTTAAAGTTACAAACTTACTAAACTTACTAAGATTTTAGTGTTATATACATAAAATATACAATTTTTTCCCAGAAATAAAGACTCTATGATTTTTATTATTTTTTAACAGCTTTCCTCTCTCCCTCTCCCTACCCCCCCCCTTCCTTCCTCACATAAAGGCATGCTGATTGATTTTTAGAGAGGGAGGAAACGAGGGAGAGAGAGGGGGAGAAAAACCTTAATGCAAGAGAGAAACATTGATCAGTTACCTCTCCCGTGCTCCACAACTGTGGACTGAATCCATAACCTAGGCATGTGCCCTGAATGGGAATCGGGCCCATGACCTTTCGGTTTATGAGATGATGCTCCAACCAACTGAGCCACACTGGTGAGGGCTGAACAGCTTGTTTTTTTATTTTTTAAAAATTAAAAATAATTTTTTTCTAATACAGTCACAGTTTCAGGTGTACAACATAGTGACTAGATATTCATATAAATAAAGAAGTGATCACCCTGATAGGTCTAGTACCTGACACCATATATAGTTATTACAGTATTATCAGCTATATTACCTATGTGTACTTTACATCCTTGTGATTACTTTTTTAACCTTTAATGTTTTAAAAACCTATTTTGTTTAAACCTTCACCTGAGGATATATTCATTGATTTTAGAGAGAGAGGAAGCAGGAGAGAGAGAAAGAGAGAAAGGAAGAAAGGAGGGAGGGAGGAAGAAAGAAAGAGAAACATTGATATGAGAAAGAAACAACTATTGCTTGCCCCTTGTATGTGCCCCGGGACCGGGTCTCAAACCCACAACCCAAGCATGTGCCCTGACTGGGAATCAAACCTGCAATCTTTTGGTGTATGAGATGATGCTCCAACCTTGGCCAGGGGCACAGTTTTGTACAACTTAATCTCTTACCCTTTTTAACCCATCTCAACTCCCACCCATCTGGCAACCATCAAAATGTTCTCTGTATCTATGAATTTAAATTCCACACATTTTAGGTGTATATAAGATACATAAGTTTTAAGTAAAAAGATATATATATATATATATATGTATACACCCATGTAATATCCATTTCATTGTTTTTGTTTTATTAATTTCTTAGAGTTCATATATGTGTTTTATTCAACTAATTTGAAGTACCAAGTTTATTCTCTGCTAAATCCTATATATGTACACTTGATTTTGCTTTCCGAACTTTCATTCTGTTTTATTTACATTTCTTTTATGAAAACATTAAACATTTTATAGGAATAATGTGAGACATTTTGGAGAAAAATAATAAGTAGAAACTTTTGTGTTGACCACTTAAGATTATTATTTTGTGAGTTGCCTTTTAAATTTTGTTCTTTGATATTATATTAAGTGGAGATGAATTTATGACTGTTGTTAATATTTTAAATTGTGGTAAAATACACAGAAAAATTTTCAGCGTAACCATTATTATATGTACAGTTCAGTATTAAGTGTATTCACATTGCTGTGTACCCTATCCAATCTCTAGAAATTTTCATCTTGCCAAGCCCACTCTTTATACACATTAAACAACTCATTTTCTCCTCTTTCTAGACTCTGTCAACCACTGTTTTGCCCTATTTCTGTGAATTGACTATTCCGGGTACCTCATATGAATGGAATCTTACAGTATTTATCTTTTTGTGACTGGCTTATTTTCTTAGGATAAAGTTTTAAAGATCAATTCAAGTTATAGGATGCATTAGAATTTCCCTTTTTAAAGGGCTCAATAATATTCCATATGTATGTGCAACCATGGCCGCCGAGTCGAGCTGGAGGAGCCTCCTGCGCGGCGTTGTGGATTTCAGCGCGGTGCGGGGCCGGGGCCGGGGCCGGGGCGGTGGTAGTGAGACCAGCGCTGCACTCCAGCCCCCTTTTCCCTCCAGGGTTTCTCTCCACTCCCTTGAGTAACATGGCTCCAGGGCTCCACTCGCTTGCCTGCACACCGCCCGCTGCCCAAGACCGTGCCACAGGCCTCTGCCGCCAGCAGACCCCTTCAGACCGTCCTAGCAGCACAGGCCTGGACGCCTCTCCCCACTCCGCCCCGGCCGCGGAAAGTTAAGTTTGAAAGGGGGGTAGAGGGACTCATGGACAGAAAGAGGAGGATCCACCTGGAGCTGAGGGACCGGACCCGGGCAGCTGTTCGAGAACTTTTCCTGGATAATTGGAAATCAAATGATGGGAAAAGTGAGGGCTTAACAGCCGGATTTGTGAACTTAGAGTTCTTTAGTTTAATAAATGTAGGCTTGATTTCAGTTTCAAATCTCCCCGAACTACCAAAATTGAAAAAGCTTGAGCTCAGTGACAATAGAATCTGTGGAAGTCTGGACATGTTGGCAGAAAATCTTCCAAACCTCACACATCTAAATTTAAGTGAAAATAAACGGAAAGATATGAGCACCTTGGAACCTTTGAAAAAGTTGGAATACTTGAAAAGCCAGGATCTGTTTAACTGTGAGCTTACTAGCCAGAGTGACTACCGAAATAGTGTCTTCAAGCTCTTGCCCCAGCTGACCTTCCTGGGCAGCTATGACTGAGAGGATTGAGAAACTCCTGACTCATATAGATGCCCAGGTGAATGGTGTAGATGAAGAAGAGGATGATGAAGAAAGAGAAGATGAGAAGGATGAGGATGGTGAGGAGGAAGAGTTTGATGAGGAAGAGGATGAAGATGAAGTCAGTGGGGAGGAAGAAGGATTTGGACATGATGGAGAAGTTGATGAAGATGATGAGGATGAGGATGAAGAGGAGGAAGAATGAGGGAAAGGTGAAAAGAGAAAGAATGAAAAGAGGAAGAGAGAAACAGATGATGTAGGAGAAGATGAATAAGATTCTAAATAACCTGCAAAAAAAGAACTGTTCAGTAGTGGTTGGACTGCTCATATGGATTTGCTAGCTGTGATACAAACCCCAGGACACCCACCCACCCAAAGAGCCAAAGAGTAGTTCCTGTGACATTCCGCCTTCCTCCACTTAGTCCCTTTTGGAAGTTCACCACCATGCTTGGGGACCGCAGCCCAACAAAACTGTAAACGTTATTAGGTTTTCATGTAAGACTCTTGCTGTAGTGTGGATAGCTGTGATTGGTGAGTCAGCCGTCTGTGGCTACCAGTTACACCAAGATTGTAACAGCATTTTTACTTTCTGTACAATAAAGAAGCTTTGTAAATAAAATCTTAACATTAAAAAAAACCCGTATATACAGACATATGAGGTCTGTCTGGAAAAAGTCCAGCCATTGTTAATATAATGAGAATGGTTTGTGGGAGGGACATTGATGTAACCTGGAAGTAAAGGAAGATGGACTGAAATGCTCATTCATGAACGATGACTTCACTGTTCTAGTCAGTGGGGGAGGTAGACACTGTTGAGTGAGCATGTGTACTGTGTGGTCATCGCATTCAAAATGACTGAGCAAGTAGAGCAATGAATCTGCATCACATTTTGTGTGAATCTTAAACGTTCCTCCATGGACTATTTGGACAAATCAGAATCCTGCAGCTATAGGCAACTAGTGATTGGCAGCTTCATCCATCATGACAGCTCACCTGCTTATGCATCTCGTCTTATATAGAGTTTTTTGGTGAAACATCAAATCACCCACGTGACTCAGCCCCACTACAGCCCAGATGTGGCACCCTGTGTCTTCTGGCTTTTCCCAAAACTAAAATCACCTTTGGAAGGGAAGAGATTTCAGACCTTCAGTGAGATTCAGGAAAATATGACGGGGCAGCTGATGGCGATGGGAGAACTGTTTGAGGTCCCAAGGTGCCTACTTTGAAAAGAACTGAGGTGTCATTTTCCTATGTATAATGTTTGTTGTATCTTGTATCTTCAGTAAATGTCTTTATTTTTCATTGTGTGGCTGGATACCTTATGGACAGACCTCGTATACCATATTTTGTTTATTCACTCATATCTCAGTGTACATTTGTATTGCTTCTTTCTTTGTCTATTTCGACTATTGCTGCTATGACATAGCTTTATTATTTTTATTTTTTTCTGGTAAATAATTTTTACTTTCCGGCATTAGATGCACAATCTAATGTTTTTATTTAACTACATTTACTATACAAAGTCCCACAACAATTTTGGATTTGTTTGGTGGGTAGGAGTAGGGGAGACATATATATATGTATTTTTTCTTTTTTTTAATATCTTTCTTAGGTCATCTTTATTTATTTATTTTTAAATTTAATCTTTGTTGTGTTTTTTTCCATTACCATTTAGTCCCCTTAAACTCCCCTTCCCTGAGCAATCACCACACTGTTGTCCATGTCCACAAGTCCTTTTTCCTTTTTGCTCAGTTCCTCTACCCCCTAATCTCCCCTTCCACCTGTCATCCCGCTCTCCATCATAGCTTTTTAAATATCTGTTTGTGTTTCTGCTTTCAGTTATTGTGTATACACCCAGAAATAGATTTCCTGAATTGAATGGTAGTTATATTTTTAATTTTTGAGGAACCTTTGTACTGTTTTCCATAGTGGATATACCATTTTCCATTTTTACCAGTAGTGGCCAAAGGTTCCAGGTTTTCCATGTCCTTGCCAATATTTGTTATTTTTGATAGTTGTTATTTATGATGGGTGATATCTTTGTGGTTTTGTTTACATTTTCATAATGATTAGTGATTTGAGCATCTTTTCATGTGCTTGTTAGCCATTTGTATAGCTTCCTTGGAGAAATGTTCACTCAAGTTCTTTGCCCATTTAATAATCAGATGATTATTTTTTTGTTGTTGAGTTGTAGGATTTTAAAAAATTTGTTCTGGATATTAACTTCTTATCAGATACATGATTTGCGTCATTTTTTAATTAATCTTTTCACCCTGTTGATCATGTCCTGTGATGCACAAAATTTTTAAATTTTGATGTAGTCCAGTTTATCTAGTTTAACTTTAGATGTCTGTGCTTGTTTTGTCTCAAATCTAAGAAAGCATTATCATGAAGCTTTTCCTCTACTTTTTCATCTAAGAGTTTATAGTGTTAGGTCTATGATTTGGTCTTTGATCCATTTTGAGTGAATTTTTGTTTATGATATAAGGTAAGGCTCTAACTTTATTTTTTGCATTTGGATATTCAGTTTTTTTTCTTAACACCATTTGTTGAAAAGACTTTCCTTTACTCAATAAATGGTCTTGGCACCCTTGTTGAAAATTATTTAACTATATATACAAGGGTTTATTTCTGGGCTCTATTCTGTTACATTGAACTATGTGTTATGTGTATTTTTAATGCCAGCACCATGCTGTTTTAATTACTGTAGCTTTGCATTAATTTTTTTTAATCCTCATGTGAGGACATATTTTCATTGCTTTTAGAGAGAGAGGAAGGGAGAGGGGGAGAAACATTGATGTGAAAGAGAAACATCGATCAGTTGCTTCCCGTACATATTGTAATTGCGGACTGAACCTGCAGCCTGGATACATGCCCTGCCTGGGGATCGAATCCGCAACGTTTTGGTTCACAGGAAAACGCCGTAACCAACTGAGCCACAACAGCCATGGCTATATAAATTTTGAAATCAAGGAGTATGAAGCTTCTGGCTTCCAACTTGGTTACTTTTTTTAAGTTTGTTTTGACTAGTCAGTGTCCCTTGAGATTTTATATGAATTTTGAGATGTATTTTTCTATTTTGGCAAATAAAAAAACCCATTATTGGGATTTTGATTAACTCTATAGGTTGCGTTGTGTAATACTGACATCTTAACTACATTAAGTCTTCCAGTTCATGAATATAGGATGTCTTGCCGTTTATTTGTGTTTTCTGTAATTTTTTACCACCATTTTATAGTTTTTGGAATAGAAATCTTTCATCTTCTTGGTTAATTTCTCAATATTTTATTCTTTTTGATAGTATAGTAGATGAAATTATTTTCTTAATTTCCTTTTTTATTTGCTCATTGTTAGTGTTTAGAAATGCAACTGATTTTTGTATGTTTTCTATCCCGATGCTTTGCCGAATTCATTTATTAGTTCAAAAGGTTTTTTATTTTGTGTATGTGTGTGTATGTATGGAATATTAGGGTTTTTTTGTGTAAAAGATTATGTTGTCTGCAAACAGATAATTTTACTTCTTTCTTCTCAATTTGAATGTGTTTTGTTTCTTTTTCTTGCTTAAATGCTCTGACTCAGACTTCCAGTTACTATGTGGGATAGAGCTGGAAAAAGTGAGCATCCTTATCTTGTTTCTGACCTTGGAGGAAGAGCTTTCAGTCTTTTACCACTGAATATGTTATCTGTGGGCTTTGCATATATGGCTTTGATTATGTTGAGGTAACTTTCATCAATTCCTAGTTTGTTGAGTGTGTTTTTCATGAAGGGTTATTGAATTTGATCCAGTGCTTTTTCTGTATTAACTGAGATGATCATGTGGTTTTTCTGTCATTCTGTTAATATGGTTTATTATATTGACTAATTTCTGTATGTTGGATCATCCATGTATTCCATGCTGATAGCTTTTTAAAAAGTTTAATTAATCTTTAGTTTTTGTCTTTGACAGCTTGAAAAAGTGCTACAGCAAGGAGACATTGGAGAATGTGCAGAACCATATATGATTTTCAAAGAAGCAGATGCCACCAAGGTATAGAATGTAATACTTCTCATTTCCCCAACTTTTATGTTCATTGCTAGTCACTCCCATTTCCCTCAAATCCCCAAATCCAACCCTAAATAACCCCTGATCTCCCAAATTATAATTTAGTAGACTACTATATAAAGTATATTAAAGAATTTAACTAATTTATTTTTTCTGTTGACCTACTTAATTTCTTTATATCTTTATTTGCTTTGTCATCAAGCTTGTGTCATGTGCTATGCTGTTCTTTAAAATCTCCCTCACTAAATACTAATTCTTTATAGTATTTTTCTTGTAGAGAACTAAGTTAATTCAGTTTAATTCCTAAATAATTAAAATCTTCTTATATTTACAGAATAGTGATATTGATGGAACTTTTACTAGCAAAACAAATATTCTAGGCTTATGTCTAGCTGTGGGGGTGGGTGGAGGTGGAAGAGTGTAAAGAGGGGATAAACGGTAATGGAAAAATATACAATTTTAAAAAAGAATATGGTAAAAATACAAAGTATAACCTTTGTTTTGCCATCAAGTGACTAAGTTCTAGAATTTGGGCAAATTTCTAAAGCAAAAATCATTGGTCAACGATAGGCACCAAATTTCAAATACCTTGAGTTAGATGTAGGAATAACAAGTGATCTTGGATCTTGTATCTTTGAACATATGATTTAATACTTGAAACATCCAGAGGAGGTATACTTGAATACTTAACAAGCCAGACAATGTTTTCCTTTCTATGTTTCTGAGATTCAGAACAAGAACCGAGCCTTTTTGGCTATTATAGGTATTTCTGAGCAATGATGATCTTCTCTGATCCCTAGTTGTCTGGTTGAAATCAGGGTTAAAGTATTCTGGCTTTCCCAGATTGTCATTTTACAGATTAAATTTGCTCTGTTATATGGAGCTCATAGGTATAATAGCAGCTTATTCCACACTTCTCTTACATATTTACATAAGCTGATAGAATTAAGTACACTTAGGCTCATATAGGCTCATAAAGCAAGAACTTATTTTTAAGGTATAATAGGTATAGCAATAAAAGTGCTGCCATTTAGCTATCCTTCCATCTTTCCTAGCCCTGAAATTAAGGTAGGGCACTGTCACCAATAAGCATACTGTATGGAAAGAATATGTAATTTATTTTGTGTAGGTTTTCACTCTTGGGCCATTGGTTGGCTATTGCAGGCCAACTTAGAGTTTGTTTCAGGAATAACCTAAAAGTTGTCAGCCTCAGGATGTCTTTCAGATAGGCATATACTATTTGGACCATTAATCTTTTTTCAAGATTTAGTCCTCTTATAATATATTTTTTTTCCTTGCTTTTGAAAAAAATGTATTTTATTTTTAAAAATTGTCACCTGAGGGTATTTCCAGTGATTTTAGAGAGAGAAGAAAGGGGTTGGGAGAGAAGGAAACATCAGTGTGAGAGAGAAACATTGATCAGTTGCCTCTTGAACACACAACTGGACATCAAACCCTCAACCTAGGTAGGTGCCCTGATCCGGGATCGAACCTACAAACTTTTGGTGTATAGGACAGCACTCCAACCAACTGAGCCACCCAGCCAAAGCTCTTTGCTTCTTTCATTACTACTCTAAGCTTATTATTGACCTATTTGTGCCTCCCACTCCCACCTCATGGTTGCTGTAAGTTAGGGAATATTTCCAATTGGCTCAACTGCTGCCATCTTTTTTAGAGTATTTAAAATTAACAAGTCATAACCTAGAATATTTTGTAGTTTGCAGCAGTTACTGATTAGAACATGATTAATATGCTTCCTTTTATAAAATAGTACTTATAATACATCAACATGTTTCATACTTGATTTCCTTTCTTTTCTCTGAAGATGAAATAATCTCAAATAAAAATTTCAAAGTCTTATTCTATGCATATATTTGTAGAACAGATTGAAGTTGTTCCGTGGTTTAGATAATGCACTGTTAATTGACCTCTGAAAGGTAAACATTGTTTTTCCATCTTTGCTGAGAATTCAGATTTATTTATTCATTCATTTATTTATTTGTTTTTAGAGAGAGGGAAAGGGAGGGACATAGACAGGGGACAGAAGCATCGATGTTAGAGAGAAACATTGACCAAACCCACAACTCAGGCATGTACCCTTACCAGGAATTGAGCTGGCAGCCTTTGGTGGTGGGGGACAGGGCCAAACCAACTGAGCCACACCAGTCAGGGTGGGAACCGAGGATTCTTAATCTGCCTCTTTATGTATTATCAAATAGACTTTAATTCATTTCTTTTGAGCATAATCATATAATGTATAAAGTTTTGTTTTTCAGAATAAGGAAAAATTGGAGAAACTGAAAAGTCAAGCTGAACAGTTTTGCCAAAGACTTGGAAAATATCGCATGCCTTTTGCTTGGACTGCAATCCATTTAATGAATATTGTTAGCAGTGCTGGGAGTTTGGAAAGAGATTCTACAGAGGTAGAAATAAACACTGGAGGTAAGAGAGTTTTATAAAAAATATTTCTAAATGCCTAATTTTTCCTTTATTCTTACATAAGCTTGTTTTTTTTGTAGACTTCGCAATGCGATAAGGCATAGAAAAGGTTTTCTTTTTTTGTCTTAAAAAACTTTAACAGCTTTATCGAGATGTAATTAACATAGCATAGAGTTCACCTATTTAAGGTGTATAATTCAGTGTTTATACACTTTATTCATAAGATATCTTTTTTGTGATGTCTCTGTATGGTTTTGGTAACAGGGAAATACTGACCTCATAGGAGTTGTGAATTTTTCCTTTTGTAAACTTGGTATTAATTCTACTTTGAAAATTTAGAAGAATTCACTAGTGAAGCTATCTTGGCTTTTCTTTTCTTTATGGTAAATTCTTTTTATTACTAATTAGATCTGTTTACTTGTTTTAGCTCTGTTCATATTTTCTTTCATGTTGAGTCATTTGCAGAACTATGTATCTTTCTAGAAATTTGCTCATTTCATCTAAATTATCTAATTGTTATCTGTTTACCTACAGGTATTCATAGTTTAGAAATTTCTTTTTTCTCTTTAATGCTTGTAGTGGTGTCCCTCTTTCATTCTGGATTTTAGCAATTTGAATTTTTTCTGTTTTTTTCTTTATCGGTTTAACAGAAGTTTTAAAAATTTAATCTTTTTGAAGAAACGAGATTTTTATTTTATTGATTTTTTTCCTATTGCTTTTTGGTTTTTATTTCATTTATTTGTACTCAACTGTTGTCTTTTTTTCATATCATTTCTAATGTTTGCTTTGAGTTTAGTTTTCTCTTCTTTTTTTAGTTTTTTAAGATGTAAAGCTACTGATTTGTGATCTTTTTTTAAGAAATAGGCACTTATAGGTATAAATTTCCCTCTGAGCACTGCTTAAATGATATTCTCTATGTTTTGGTATGTTTTATTTTCATAAATCTTAAGTATTTTCTAATTTCCCTTGATTTTTCCTCTTTGACTTCTTAGTTACTCAAGAGCATGCTGTTTAAATTCTACATGTTTATGAATTTACTAAATTTTTTGTTGTTACTGATCTATGGTTTAATTCTGCTGTTGTTCGAGAACGTATTTTGTATGATCTCAGTCCTTTTGAATGTATTGCCTAATGTTTTATGGCTAGTACAGGCATACCTTGGAGATATTTCAGGTTCCGTTTCAGACTACTGCAGTGAAGCAAATATCTCAAAAAAGCAAGTCACAGAAATTATTTGGTTTCCCATGCATGTAAAAGATATGTTTACACTGTATAGTAGTTTTTTAAGTGTGAAATAGCATTATATCTAAAAAAAAATGTACATAACTTAATTAAAAATACTTTCTTGCTAAAAAATGCTAACCAGCATGTGAACCTTCAGTGCATTGTAATCTTTTTGCTGGTGGAGAGTCTTGCCTCAATGTTGATGGCTGCTGACAATCAGGGTGGTGGTTGCTGATGGTTGAAGTGTCTGTGGCAACTTCTAAAACTATGATAACAATGAAGTTTGCAGCATCCATGGACTCCTCCTTTTACAAATGGTTTCTTTATAGCATGTGATGCTGTTTGATAGCACTTTACCTACAGAGTTTCTTTCTAAATTGGAGTCACTTCTCTCAAACCCTGCTGCTGCTTTCTTTACCCAAACTTATCTAATATTCTAAATCCTTTGTTGTTATTTCAACAGCCTTCATAGCATCTTCATCAGGAGTAGATTCCATGTCAAGAAACACTCCCTTTGCTCATCCATAAGAAGCAGCTCCTCATCTTTTAAAGTTTTATCATGAGATTGCAGTGATTTAGTCACTTTTTCAGATTCCACTCCTAATTCTAGTTCTCTTGCTATTTCCACCACATCTGCAGTTACTTCCTCCACTGACATCTTCAACCCCTCAAAGTCATCCATGAGAGCTGGAATCAACTTCTTCCAAACTCCTGTTAATGTTGATATTTTGAACTCTTCTAATGAATCACAAATAGTCTTAATGACATTTAGAATGGTTAATCATATCCAGAGAGTTTTCAATTTACTTGTCCAGATTGATCACAGGAATCCCTGTCTATGGCAGCTATATCCTTATGAAATGTATTTTTTAACTTAAATTATATTTTATTGGTTATGCTATTACAGTTGTCCAGTTTTTTTCCTGTTGCCCCTCTCTACCCAGACCCGACCATTCCCTCAGGAAACCCCCACATCGTTGTCCCTGTCCATGGGTTATGCATATATGTTCTTTGGCCACTCTAATCCTTATGCTGTACTTTATATCCCCATGACTATTCTGTAACAACCAATTTGTACTTCTTAATCCCTTCACCCTTTTCACCCATCTGCCAAACCCCCTCCCATCTGGCAACCATCAAAACATTCTCTGTAGCTATGAATCTTTCTGTTCTGCTTATTGTTTATTTTGTTTTTTAGATTCAATTATTGATAGATATGTATTTATTGCCATTTTCTTATTCATATTTTTTATCATTTTCTTCTTAAGACCCTTAAACGCTTCACATATTGCTGGTTTGGTGGTGATGAACACCTTTAGCTTTTTCTTGTCTGGGAAGCCCTTTATCTGTCCTTCAATTGTAAATGATAGCTTTGCTGGGTAGAGTAATCTTAGTTGTAGGTCCTTGCTTTTCATCACTTTGAATATATTTTTCATCCCTTCTAACCTGCAAAGTTTCTTTTGAGAAATCCACTGACAGTCTTATGGGAGCTGCCTTGTAGGTAACTAATTTCCTTTCTCTTGCTGCCTTTAAGATTCTCTCATTGTCTTTAACCTTTTGCATTTTAATTATGGTGTATCTTTGTTATCACCATAACAAATTGAGGCCCCTAAAGGGCCTCTTTAGGTTCATGTTGCTTGGAATTCTCTGCACTTCCTGAACTTGTATGTCTATTTCCTTTATCAAGTTAGGGAAGTTTTCTGTCATTTTTTTTTCAAATAGGTTTTCAATTTCTTGCTTTTCTCCTTTCGGCACCCAGTGATGTGAATGTTGGTATACTTGAAATTGTCCCAGAGACTCCTTACACTATCCTCATTTTTTGGATTCTTTTTTCTTATTGTTCTGATTTGGTATTTTTTGCTTCATTATGTTCTAAATTGCTGATTTGATTCTTGACTTCATCCACTCTACTATTGATTCCTTATAAATTATTCCTCATTTCAGTTAGTGTATTCTTCATTTCTGACTGATTCTTTTTTATGGTTTCCATAGTTTTTTTTTTATGCTATTGAATTGTCTCTGAGTTCATCTATTCTTTCCCTGAGTTCATTGAGCATCCTTATAATCAGTGTTTTGACCTCTGCATTTACTGGATTACTTGTCTCCATTTTGTCTATTTCTTTTTCTGGTGTTTTAATCTGTTCTTTCATTTGGGCCATGTTTTTTTATCTTCTCATTTTGGCAGCCTCCTTGTGCTTGTCTGTATGTATTAAGTGATCTGCTATGACTCGCTGGCTTGGAAGAGTGGCCTAATGATGTAGGTGTCCTATAGGGTCCAGTGGCACAGCCTCTCTTGTCACCCAAGCTGGGTACTCGAGGTGTGTCCATTGTGCTGGCCGTGTATACCCTCCTCTTGTAGTTTAGCCTGGATTGCTGTTGGTCCGTCAAAGTGAGGGATTTACGTAGGCCAATCAGCTGCAAGTACTGGCCATGACCACTGATCACCAACCTCTGACCACCATGGAGGATCAGCTATGCAGGAGCAGGACTTAACAAGCATAACCTACAAAGCCATCTGCTGTTGGCTGCTACTTGTACTGGGCTTGGAGGTGGCCAGCGAGGCCAAGCTATGAACCAGGCATGGGGCCACTTAGCAATAAGCATGGGGCACACTGAGGCCAGATGCTGCTTGTTTGAGAGAATTTAGGAAAATCTGAAGCATGAGGCAACACAAGCCATTGATGTGGAAAAGCCACTGGGAACAGCTTGGGTGGGCCCAAAATCTGCATGGGGCAGAGCCTCAGGGAGTCACCAGGGTGGTGCAAACAGTGTGAGCCAGGTTGATAAAGTCTGATATGACACCAGCCTGCCTGCTCTGTGGGGAAGGCTCAGAAAGTGAACAATGGCCTCAGTCAGCACTTCTGTCTGGGAGAAAACTGTCCCCCAGATCTCACCCTAATTCCAGACAATTTAGTTCTTCCCGTATGCCTCTGGTGTCATTAAAGCTGCTGTGCTGACATTGGATCTCAGAGGGAACGAGTCCGAGTAAGTCTGTGTCTGGGCCCTTTAAGAGGAACTGCCAGGGACTCCAGAAGTTTCTGTCTTCCACAGCCTCTATCTCCACTGGTTTTTTGGGCCAGAAGTTATGGGGACTTAATTTCCTGGCACTGGAACCCTGGGCTGAGGCGGGGCTGTTTTCAGGCTGGACCTCTTGCTCCTGAGATATCCCTCCCAGTTTTTGTCTGCTGCACATGTGTGTGGGACCAGCGTGTTCCACATCTCTGCCCCTACTACCAGTCTCTCCACGGTTTATTCTTTAATTCTGTAGTTTAGGACTTCCATTCTGCTTCATTTCTGGCAGTTCTGAGTAATGGTTGTTCTGTGGTTTGTTGTAATTTTGATGAAGTTGTGCAAGGAGGTGAGCCATGTTTACCTACATTGCCACCCTGGATGGAAGTCCCCAAAATGTATTTCTTAAATAATAACACTTGAAAGTTGAAATTATTCCTTGATCCATGGACTGCAGAATGGATGTTGTGTTAGCAAGCATGAAAATAACATTAATGTTGTTATACATCTTCATTAGAGCTCTTGGGTGACCAGGTGCATGTCAATGAGCAGTAATATTTTCAAAGGAATCTTTTTTTTTCTGAGCAGTAAGTCTTAACAGTGGGCTTAAAATATTCAGTAAATGATGTTGTAGAGAGATGTGCTATCATCCAGACTTTGTTTTTCCATTTATAGAGCACAGACTGAGTAGATTTCATATAATTCATAAGGGCCCTACGATTTTTGGAATGGTAAATGAGCATTAGCTTCAACTTAAAATCACCAGCTGCATTAACCTCCAACAGGAGAGTAAACTTTTGAAGCTTTGAAGCAGGCATTTTCTCCTCTCTAGCTAGATAGCATCTTCTTCTAAAATAGGACTTCTAAAAAGTCCTAGATAGCATCTTCTTCTAAAATAAGGCTATTTTGTCTATATTGAGCATTTATTTAATGAAACCACCTACATTAATTATCTTAACTAGATCTTCTGGATAATTTGCTGCAAGTTCTACATTAGCACTTGGTGGTGTTTCACCTTGCACTTTTATATTAATGGAGATGGTTTCTTTCCTTAAACCATTGTGTCTTGTTTGGTCTTTTATCCAGACCACTGAAACGTTTTCCATATCAACAATAAGGCTGCTTTGCTTTCTTAACTTTTGTGCATTCACTGGAGTAGCACTTCTAATTTCCTTCAAGAACTTTTCATTTGCATTCACAACTTGGCCAACTTTTTGGCATAAGAGGCCTAGTTATCAGGCATCTTGGCTTTTGACATGCTTTCCTCACTAAGCTTAATCATTTTTAGCTTTTGATTTAAATTGAGACATGTGACTGACTCTTCCTTTCACTTGAACACTTAGGGGCCATTGCAGGGTTATTATCTGGCCAATTTCAGTATTGTTGTTTCTCAGGGAATTGGGAGGCCTGAGGAAAAAGAGAGAGGGAAATGACCTGTCGGTAGAGCAGTCAGTACACACACAACATTTACTGAGTTTGCCGTCTTATATGCAGGTAGTTTGCGGTGCCCCAAAACACTTAGAGTAGTAACACCAGAGATCACTGATCACAGATCACCGTAACAAATTTAATAATGAAAACATTTGAAGTATTGTGAGAATTACCAAAATGTGACACAGAGACAAACTGAGCAAATGCTATTGAAAAATGGTGCCAATAGACTTGCTTATTGCAGAGTTACCACAAATCTTCAGTATGTGAAAAATGCAGTATCTACATAGCACAGTAAAGCAAAGTGTGATAAAATGAGGCATGCTTATGTATATAATCTGTCTTGGAGAATGTCCTGTGAGTGTCTGAGAAGAATGTGTATTCTACCCTTTGCTTAGTAGAGTATATTATAGATGTCCATTAGGTCTAATTTGTTTTACAGTTTTAAATCTGTTTCCTCGTTGATCTTCAGCATAGCTGTGTTGGGTTTGAATAGTAGGGTTATCTTGCAAAAACTTTGAATGAATGAAAGTTATCTTAAAATTCTGTTTCAAATTCAAGTGCTAAGAGGGAAGGACCATATATAGTGACTAAAGTGTTTATTGTATTTACTACTTCCTAGAAAATACATAGTTTCTCTATAGCTGTTCTTCATAGCTCATCATTAGTCATATGTATAATCTTTGTGTGGTTGACTCCTTTTTAGATTGCAGAATTTTAAAAAGAGAATCAGAAGGTTTAGGTGTAATGCTTCCTTACTGATCTCTCCAGAACTGAAATTCTTCTGTCATGATCAGTATGTTAAGTGGTTAATTTTCAACCTCAATGAATTTTTTCCTGTGTTTGGAAAGCTGCTTTAAAACATATTTTAAATATTGTAAAAATGAATTATCTTACTTTTTTTTCCTTGGTAGAACGAAAAGGGTCTTGGTCGGAAAGGAGGAATTCTAGTATTGTTGGCAGACGATCACTTGAAAGGACAACAAGTGGAGATGATGCTTGTAACTTGACCAGCTTTCGACCTGCTACACTTACAGTGACGAATTTTTTTAAGCAGGTATTATTCTGTCATGTAGGAATTCTAGGGGGTATTTGTCAGTAAATTTCTTTTGGTTTCAGAAAAATCATGATTGTCTAATCACATGTAGTACATGTACATATAATGATTGCAATTTCAAGAGATTTTAAAAAATTAAAAGAATGAAAATAAAAATAAGTTATATGCTTGTTGTTTTATTATTATATTTAAATGTTGAGCCCCAGCTGGTGTAGCTCAATGGATTGAGCATCGGCCTGCGAACCAAAGGGTCGCTGGTTCAATTCCCCAGTCAGGGCACATGCCTGGGTTGCAGGCCAGGTCCCCAGCAGGGGGCACACGAGAGACAACCACACATTGATGTTTCTCTCCCTCTCTTTCTCCCTCCCTTCCCCTCTGTCTAAAAATAAAATAAATAAAATTTTTAAAAATAATAAATGTTGACATCAGTCTTCCACATCTATATTCTATATCTTAATCATAATACTTTAACTTTTCTTAAACATTGATAGTTAATGGATTGTCTTAGAGTGATTGAATGGTTATACCTGTCCTCCCAACCCAAGTGTGTTTTTGACCTAACCTTTCACATCCATGGTATGAGTAATAGAACTTTCAGGTCATAATGGTGCATCTCTGTGCTAGAATGCTCTTGTTATTTTTTTATTTTTATTTTTAAAATTTTATTGAGTATGCTATTACAATTGTCCCATTTTTCCCCCCCTTTATTCCCTCCGCCCTGCACCCCATCCCATCATCCCCAAACCTCTTAGTCCATGTCCGTGGGCAGCACACACCAGTTCTTTGGC